>JAMPIV010002871.1:0-88979 GCA_024509875.1 Oreohelix idahoensis
GCCTCTGCTAAGTACACTGTGTTGGAAGATTAACAGGCGCATTGTCTCGCTGTCCACCGACCGATGTTAGCTTCTTTGAATAATTAAATTCTTGATTATACACAGCGTAACTCAGGGAAGATGATTATAAATCACCAATATTGTTCTTGGTATTAAACTGGGAAAATATATGCTTGGACAGCGCGAGGGCAATGGCTTGTACCTGAACTAAAATTAACAATTTACATATCTCACAAAATGATACGATACACTTGATGCACATGGTATGTAATCATCACTCATCACTGCTCCATTCGGAGTCTGGAGTTGCTGTCTGCTTTCGCTTTTCTGAGCGGATTAGCATAAAACAAACACCAGCGCTTGCTGTAGTGGTTTATGAACATGCTATTTTCATATTTTGAGGTTGCCAGCCTCATATATAACCACTTAGCAAGTACAGACATGTTATACTTCACATTTTTAAAATATAGGTTCACAACTTACCCCAAATGAGATCTACAATCTCCTGGCACAGTTAGAATAGACACAGTAACTTAGGTTAGATGCTTTCGAATCACCTGGTCTGAGACATTATAGTATTCCTCTTATGACGGGTGATCTGATTCCTTAGGTCTCCAGTCTTTATATTTAAAAATGCGGGTTTACTATTAAGTTTCTAAGTTGCCCAAATACTCTGTCCTGGTCCTTTAAGTTTCCAGTCTTTGTATTTAAAAATGCGGGTTTACTTTTAAGTTTCAAAGTTGCCCAAATATTTCGATCTGTCACTTATAATTTTGGAATTCTTAGTCCGATGTCTCTCTGGCTCCTGGGAGATGCTAATTTGACGTTGCGATGCACTCTGATCTGTGACTCCGATTTCGCTAGATTATATTGCCATATCTCGGTCACGTCCCAGATTGTACTTTTAGACCAACTTGCCAATGAAAGTTAAAGTCTATTCCGGCTCTCAAATCAAGCCAAAGGTAAGCTCTTTGGAAGTATATGGGTCGGGGTGTTAAATCATAATATCCCCCGCGTGTTTTAAAATATCAAATTTTAAAATTCCAATGCGTGACCTCTCTCTAATAAGGCAGTAACATTTCCGATTGCATCTTTATGCAAAGTCACAAACAAATCTGTGAACTTATTTCCTGTCTAGATACTTTCCCAACATATTGTCTCCCCAGACAGATTATCGGTAATATTAATACAAAGATGGCCCAGCGGAAACGATTACGTAATATCACCTGTGTTTTCGTGCATCCGCCAGACGGTCAAATACGGATCGCCGGCAGCTCAGACAAACAATATGGCTTTCTTTCCGTCCTCTGCCAGGTCGTATTGTTATGAGAAGTGGTCGGGACCACCTTGGATGAACACAGATCGTCTGTATCAAAGGTGGATAGACGACTTAGGTGATAAACGTTTTATCCGCTGACCTATCTAATTAGCTTACGACTAATTCACAGGGGGAAAAGTAAACAAGTCTGGGAGAGGCTCAGAGCAAAAAATATAAGGACATAAAATATGTCAAATAATAGGACGATGAGGGAGAGAGAGAAGGGCGCAAAAGTACATGCACAAAACGTTTTGTGACAAACTTCCAGCATGAGAATGGAGGTGGAGGCAGCTACTGCAGCTTTAAATTGGCTGACTGAAACGTTATTAACAAAGACAGTCATTGTGTCAGACTCTCAGTCCATACTTCGAAAGTTTCAAAATGGTTGGCTATGTCATGAATGGAAAACATTAATAGAAACAGGTTTGGATCTGCAGGAGCTGGTGTGGATCTACTGTCCTGGTCATGCAGGGGTACACGGTAATGAGAGAGCTGACAGACTAGCATCAAGAGCACCCACAGTGGGGACACTGGATATGGATAAGGGACAGATATTTAGGAAAAATTAATAATCGCATGTTAGATAATGAAACTGCAATAGGTGAATCATCAAGGTTACGACTGTTAGAATTTGGCATCAAACGTAAGGCTAGCAGAGATGGACGCATGAGAGGATTTATCCGTCGTGCATACATCCAGCGAGCTACAGGAACAGTTAGCATTCACACTCTTCGATATTTACTGAGCATCTACGTGTTTTCCCGGAGTGCAATGATGTCAATTATGTTCAACGATAACAATCAGAGCCATACAAAAGGTTTGACTTGACAGAGCCAGGCAAAAGGTCTGACTTGACAGAGCCAGGCAAAAGGTCTGACTTGACAGAGCCACGCAAAAGGACTGACTTGACAGAGCCAGGCAAAAGGACTGAATTGACATTTGAATTGAGAATTCTGATTTTTGTGTTGGACTAGATTTATTTTATCTCTTTTTATTTCACAATGCAGTTAAAGCTCCTCAAGTCTTTGTATTCCTGTTTTGATATCATTGTCTGTCCCTCCAACTCTGTCTATTTTGCTGCCAGTGTATATGTATAATTCTATATCTTACAGTTGTATTTCTTCCAGTACAATCTTGTGATGATTTCCTGCATTTATTCTCATTATCTTAATTTTCTCCTTGTGTGTTTTCTGACCCACTTGCTTTGATCTCTCATCAATTATATTCATCGGTAGACCACGCAAAATCCGGTAGACCGCAGGATATACTAGCAACGCCATCTTATTAATTTATTCGATAGAAAAGTTGTCATATTTTTTTTAATTGCTTGCACGTTTTTGTCTGCATAGACCACTAAGTCCTGTTTAATTATGAACCCCACTCAAGATAGTACTAGCACTCCCCCCAGGCATGTCGTACAAGGCTCCTAAATGAGATTATGCGTGCAGCTGGCAACCTCATCATGAAACAAAAGTGGCTACAGAAACCACTGCTGCTAGAGCACGTGCAAGATTTGTGCGGGCTTCCTGGCCAGATGCAGTTGTGGCTTCATTTTTCTTATGAAGCGAACTGGAATATGATGTGATGATGATGTCTCATTATGCCCTTTGTGGTTCCCTGGAATGTCAGATAAAGCATGTTAAGAATAGGCTGGATTAACCATTAAGTAAAATAAGCACGTGCTTAGGGCACCAAGGGAAGGTGGGCACCACAGAATTTTCCCTCTACCTATCATGCCCTTCACTCTCATCTCTTTCACTGCCACCGTAGTCTTTAGACGAATTTTTTGTAATTTTCAATATCTGCCGTGTTCGACTTTAATCCGAATTGTTAAAAACAAACAAAAACAAAAAAGGTTTTCTCTGGTATGGTGAGTGACTGAAAATGCCAGACATAAACATAGAGTTCAGTATGTTTGCCTGTCTTACCAATGTTTTTCTGCATGAATGTCAGTGGAGTCTAGCCAGGAAGAAAATTGAATTTTCAGTCTCTTCAGCATTTATTGAGTCTTAATGTCTTGTCAGTTAAGCAATAAAAGCGCCGGGGGAAAAAGGGGGGGGGGGAATTGGGGGCTGTGCTTAGGGCATCAATTGGCCTTAATCCGGCACAGGACCCTTGCTCACGTCAAGGCATGCAATAAGAAGCGACTAAGACATGGTTGTGCATAAAGCGGGCGATCTTCCCTGTACAACAAACCACTATAGAATCCGCCACTGCTTGGCTTGGTTTGGGTTGTAAGGACAATCTTCACTGCACACGGACAACTCCATCTCCTCCCTTAGATCACAAAAGGAGGATCTCAGCACAGTGCACAAACTCCGTAGCGCCGGCGAGGATCCCAATGTGTGTTTACAGGAATCACACATTTTATAAATATTTTTATGGTGGATAGGTTTTTTCCCAAGGCAGCGGCCGTATGGCCTACTCTTCACGATTTCTAACTGCAAAAGTGCATACGGGCTTTAATGCAAGCTTCCTGCATGAAGATTACTGCAGTGTTGGTGTCATGCTGAAGCGTATCCACATAAATGATGTGTTGTACTGCCATTTGTAGCACATCATATTCATTTCACACTCCAACAAAGTTAGAGAGACAGAGAATGATATCGAAATAAAAATTCAAGCGGCAAGCGGAGCTTATATGGCATTGGGAAATATACGGATATCAAAATAAATCAGGTCCAATATAAAAATCAGAATCATCAAATCAAATGTCAAGTTAGTCCTATGGTATGGCTGTGAAACGTGGAGAACAACAAAAATAACCAACAAGATGCAGATTTTCATTAACCGGTGTTGGCTTAGAATAGAAAGATTGAAATGGTATGACAGATCAGTGTTTGTTATATCCAATACTAGCGTCTATTTTTCAAATAGTGCAAATATAAAGAAATACTTTTAGATCAGGGGTCAGCAACCTATGACCTCTTAGGATCTACTTTAGTAACATTGTCAAAAAGTAATGCCTCCTATTTTTTATGTATGTAAATACTGCATCGGTGTGCAATTTGTAAATTTAGCAGGATTCCTCAAACACTCTTCTGCACTGTATAGCATTACCAACCTGTTTCAGTAACAGGTGGCACCACTGTAACAGTTTAAAAATGGCTGTCTAAGACGTTCGGTTAAAACAACAATTTTAAGCGGGAGTGGGGATGTTGAGCCTTACAAATAAAAGATCACGTTCCTATCTCACGCAGTTCAGAAATATATTTTAGTAGCCAGTTCGAGAATTTTCAGTGAGAATGCGGAAAAAGTACCTTCGATCCCCGGTACACCGTGATTTTAAATGGCGGAGGGAGAGGTATAATCCGACATTTCCCTAGTTTAAAATGTCTTTCTCCCCCTTCTCCCCGCCCCTAAATATCTACCAAATCATCCACTTGGATCTACCGGTAGATTCTAATGGGTAATCTGTACATAATTTTCTTACAACACCAACAGATGTAACCAAGCAACGTCATCATAAATAATTAATATTCTGAACAACACAAAAGACGAAACCATAAAAAACGGGGGATCGACTGGTTGCCGACCCCTGCCTTAGACGATACGAGTCGATAGCCAGTGCATCATCCTTCTATCTATCTATCTATCTATCTATCTATCTATCTATCTATCTATTTATCTATCTATCTATCTATGGGGTGGGGGGGGGGAATATAGTAGATTCTGTCTCTGACACTCGAGAAGCTTCTCTCAGTCAGCCTATCATCTACAACCGAGTTAGATTAGTCAGACAAATCTAATATAATATATATTAATATATATGTTCCTCACATACCCACACACATAAGTGACGACAATAGACGCACAAACGTGAAACTATGACAAATGAAAATATAGATATTTGGGAACGAACTGACCGCCACACTGATTTAGTTTATGTGAATTTTAATTATCATACTAAAATTCCATCACAACACATAAAATTACAACAAGCATATACAAATAGTCATAAAGTCAATGAATTGCTACAAGAATGATAGACCCGTTGGTATGATCTTTTCCCTCGATGTATAGCCAACAGTCCTGTTAGAAGAAAAGTGATAGCCCCAAAGAGTCACGGATACATATACTGAAGTCTTAGATTTCCCTTTAAAGGTATGGACAGACTTTGATACTCTAATCTATCCTAAGGACAATATTGTTAGCAACAAAACTTGCATAAAGAAATTACAAAGTGGGTGTATATATAAAAAAAAATCACTCAGTCTACTCTCACTCTGTTCTTTCAGCAGGGATCCCTGTCTCACTTTCTTACCTAATGTCTGGATGGTGTTCGCCGTCTGGCGCACTTTATGACACACCCAACGTAAATCTGCCTTTCGTTTAATGAAGCGGATACCCAGCTCTGCAGATCTTGGTTTCATCCAATGGGTCCGGGGAGCGTCCTCTTCATGCGATATTTTGTTCAGATTTAGTTACTGTCACTTTACTCAGTTCAGGTAAGAATTAGTTTTAGCGGGCCCACAATGTCAGAATCACGAGGTTTCCCGTATTTAAGAAAATGACCGGTTGGTAACTTCTCTCAAAAAAATTATTATTGTTCACACCACCCTTTGTCAAAATCGTCGGAAAGTTAATGCTGATAATATTTTTCGCCACAGAGGCTGCATGTACTTGATGTTTTATCAGGAAGAATTTAATCTGGCTCGGTAGGCGCAGTTATTCAAGTTATCTTAAAGTTTGTGAAAATGGGTACTCTGTCGTTCTGGATGCAAACACAATGCCAGACAGGTTTTACTTTGTACACCCACACGTCTTTAATTAAAAGAATGTTTAGTTCTTCACAGATATTTCTCATCAGTACTTAAACGCTATGGACTACATTTTCAACATTGGAAGATCTGGAATATGCAGATGACATTGCACTGCTGGCACATTCACATCAACACATCCAGGAAAAAACGGATAGACTTAATAAATTTAGCCAGCAGGTGGGCTTGAACATCAATTTAAAGAAGTCTGAGGTCATGACGCTCAATGTGAGCAACCCTGAGCCCATATCAGTAAGGAAACAGCAACTGGTACAGACAGATACCTTCACATACCTAGGAAGCATAGTAACACCAGATGGTGGGGCAGGCAAAGACATCAACATCAGAATGAATAAGGCAAGAACAGCCTTCTTTAGCCTAAATAACATCTGGAAGTCCTCCCAATACAGCACAAGCACAAAATTAAGATTATACCAGAGTTGCGTGCTTTCTGTGCTTCTCTATGGTGCGGAATGCTGGAGAGTCACAGAGAAAGAAATGTCAAAATTGTCCTCTTTTCACACAACATGCCTAAGAAAAATTCACCGAATCTTTTGGCCGAATACCATCACCAACCAAGATCTGCTTACTCGTAGCAAGCAAGAGGACATGCATACCATCATAGCTGGCAGACGCTGGAGCTGGGTTGGTCATGTCCTCAGAAGAGACCCCGATGCCATCACAAGAACAGCTATGCTTTGGACCCCTGAAGGAAAGCGAAAGAGAGGCCGACCAAAAACAACTTGGCGGAGGACTGTGGAGGCTGAGATGCAAAGAATGAACCAGAGTTGGGGCACTGTACGAAGGATGGCCACCGACCGTGCAAAGTGGAATCAATTTGTTGTTGCCCTACAAGACCCCACTAGGCGTGATGGCCACTGACTGCTTTGACGGTCGGTGGTTAAGGATCGAAGAAGAAGACTTAAACGCTGGTAGAGTTGGGTGTTGCGGTTGGGTCTTTCATTCTATTATTATTAGTTGAATCTGTAAGTTTTTGCTTATTTATCATTATCTCAGTTGAGGTCAACATAATGGTTTTCGTTGATTAATGAGTGTCTAAAAGAATATTGGTTCTGTACGAACCTGATTATCATTAGTATAAACTTCCTATGAAGAAGAGTTCATCAGGTCAAACAACAATCGAGAATTCAAGTTTAAGCAACCAACCGTAATCGAAGTAATGTGGGTAAGTCCTTGATTGAGTCCAAACGTTTATTGACGGAACAACGGATGAAGACATCACAAGTATTATTCATTAATAGCATACATATATAATTGAGTACAGTTGAATCCATTTAATATTCTCAGTCCGTGTCCAGTAAAATGAGTTAATATAGCCAGAACATCATAGCTGTGTGCACGCGCGGTTTGGGTTTCCAACGGCCGACAATGAGCGTATGCGTCTGATAAATATCATATTATGGACTGAAATAATCTTCCTTGAAGTTGGTTGTATACTAACCTATTTATATTATTTGATTCGTATAACTTGGACTGACCCTGAGTCCCTACTTCGAAGTACTTATATAAATATGTGGCAATACAATGCCCATATATGTGGCAATACAATGCCCACGGGATCCGCTCTGCACAGAGCGCTGTCTCCCTCCCCGCGCAAGCGACGAAATGCTCTGTTCAGACAGTTATCTGGTTGATCCTGCCAGTAGTCATATGCTTGTATCAAAGATTAAGCCATGCATGTCTAAGTTCACACTGTCTCACGGTGAAACCGCGAATGGCTCATTAAATCAGTCGAGGTTCCTTAGATGACACGATCCTACTTGGATGACTGTAATACCGAAGGCAAGTTCCATATCCTACTAGTGACAGGCTGTTGCTACTGGTGTCAGACTGTATCGGCTAGCCCGTTCCTCTGACGTCCAGGCCGGGTCTTGCTGCATGGGTGTCACGGGATAGAATTCACTTAATTCTATATTGGTTACACTGGAGACTGACAACACTGATATTCATCTTTAAAACCCGTTCAGCAGGTTTCGGTGAAACGGAAGGAACCGTTTGGCGCAAAAATGTTTATTGGGATGTCCGCCGGCCTGTAAGGTCGCTGATGGTTTTTGTCAGCAGTTTTGCTGGGAGTTTTCTTGAATGCCATTGTGGTTCAATGCTCGCCGATTTTCATATATTCAGGAATAATTGATGGGTGCTAGATTGTGTTTCTAGGTTCTAGTGATTTTCCCTCCTGATTATTATTTGTGATACTTTTGTCGCAATTATGTATTGCGTTGACTCAGTATAAGAGATCGCCTGTCGAGCGATAGTCATTGTATTCACTGACGAGATCATGTCGATGACCATTTTGGTTCTGATAGTGAGCTATAGTGTATGGCGAGTTATGTGGCAGTTCTTTTCATTGCATTGTGCATTGTTTTCATATGTACTGTGAGCCGGGTGCGGCTTCTCTGTGTGTTAGACTTATTAAAAGGTCAATACCTGTTCTAAGTGTTCTAGTCGGTTTATATAATTTAGTGTCCGCTAGTCTTAGTGTGGTCGTACTTCTAGCAAATGAGCCTTGCTATTGTTGCTGTGATATGCCTATGATAATAAAGATAAGTCCACGCTAATACTAGTAGGTTGACATCTGGGGGCTCTTATCCGGTGAGTTAGAGGCCGGGAGGCTTGCATTTTGAGTATATTTTCCTAATATTTATGGCGGACGGTTCTTCGGCCATGGAGGCCTGTATGTTATTGCGTATTTCCCAGCTAAATAACGTTTTGACCTAATATTAGTATTGCCATTAAATTTTGTACACACAGAGTGTTAGAAGGCTGGTTACGCCACTGTGCTGGTGCCTTCATATTTTCTATGAGTGAGTTGTGTTCTTTTTTTCAGTGTCCAGTGAAAGGCTAGTCCGTATGTCAGTCTGTTACGGTATTGTTTACGGTCGCATGACCTGACCCCGTTCTCAAGCGCTGACCTACTTGCAACATCGCAGTTCGTTATGGCTATTTTCTGTACGTTTTCAGTTTATCGCAGGTGAAATAGTGTGTAGTGAGGTTTCAAGTTGTCTATTATGGTTTCTTGGCAGGGTTAAGTACGATTGTCAAAGTGTCAGGCTACTGTTACAGTGTGCGTCAGACGGGTCAGTTTGACACATCTCTGAGTTTTGTTGGTTGTTGGCGACATTGATGCAGGAGGAGCAGCTGAGCTTGGGGGTTGGTACTACTTAGCTAGGGGCCCAAAAGACATGACCAGGTGCAAGATGGGAGGTAGTTTGGTCAACCTCGGTACTACGGTGGTATGAGTTGTTTGGTAGGTGTGTTGATAGTCGATAGGAGGCTGTTAGAGGTGGTTGGTACCCCCCAAGGCATCATGATGTGCTGCTGGGTCTGCCAGTGCTTCTCAAAGGTGCCCACCCAAGAGTGAAAGTGCTCTGACGTGACCTTCCTAAGCCGACGCCAGTGACTATGCTCTGACGTGACCTTCCTA
This sequence comes from Oreohelix idahoensis, assembly GCA_024509875.1. Lineage (NCBI taxonomy): Eukaryota > Metazoa > Mollusca > Gastropoda > Stylommatophora > Oreohelicidae > Oreohelix > Oreohelix idahoensis. Next base: position 9,524 of record JAMPIV010002871.1, read on the forward strand.
AGCCGACGCCAGTGAATTGCTTTGACGTGACCTTCCTAAGACAACACCAGTGACGTCAACCCAGAATGCCCAACCACGGGTGAGGTGGTTTGCTTTGTGCCTTGCCGACTTACAGAAGACTGTGTATTGTAGCTGTGTAGCTGAACTGTGTATGAGTAGACATTTCCAGTATATTATAAACAGAGCTGTGGGAGCACCTTGAACGATACTGCGGTCATTGTGAAGAAAAAGGATTATACCGTGACACTCAGATTTGACAGTGCATCTATTCCTGGACTTAGTTTCTCTTGGATTATACATCGATACTGTGGAGTCTTGTTTGTGCTGTGTTCTTCATCATCGTCAATGCTGAGGATTCTTTTTCTCAAGCGTCGTTGGAGCTTCAGTAAGTTAGTGTTTGTATGTTTATGTTGTATGTAATAAATTGATATTTTCTTGTTTTTCTCAGAATTTAATTTTCTATTGTCTGTCTTTTTTTTACTGATTCTATCTATCATTTACTTTGACTTGGTGAATAGTGTAGTGCTGTTGCTTTATCTGCTTCTCAGTTTTTTATTGTTTTCTTTCCTCATGTTTTGACTTTTCTTACTGTACTTGTATATCTTAATGTGTATGTATATTGATTGTTAGTTAAGCCTGATCTTGCTTTATTGCCTTAGTAGGTTGGTTACATTTGGATTATATATATATATATATATATAGTTTGTGACATTATAGTATTCTATTACTGATAGTTTACTTAGTTTATTTTCACTGAAGTGAAGATAGTGCTTGGTGGAAGAGAAAGCTTCCAGTACCTCATTGTTGAGTGTCGTTTTTGTAGAGTCTTTAGTGGTATAGTGTATTGGTGTGTTTTCAAGGGAGGAAAGGGTGGTGAGCCTAATCCATTTTTGGCCTTTCGTGGGAAAAGAGTGGATTAGACCGATTCTATTAGGTTGTGGTGGTGTTTCAGTGTAGATATTAATCTACCTCTTCTCTTCGTGTTCTATCATCTGTTTCCTCGTGACTGGAACTTTGTTTTCGTAATGTGTTGTGTATGTGTATTTCATCTGTGTTGTGCTCATTGTTGCCACAGATAGTATTTTTTAAATAGAGATTATTGAGTGTAATAATAAGAGGAGTGTGATTGGATTATAGCACCAGTGTGGGTGCCAGTAAAGGATTTTGGAAGTAATACCTATTTTGAGCTAAGTTTACAATATTGTCAAGGTATCAGAAAGTTGTTATTATACAACTGATAACTATTGTAAGTTCATATACAAGTATCAAAGTATCAAGAAGTGGTAATTAGACAGCAATCGATTATTGTGAGTTGAGGTGAGGCTATAATAGATAATAAAGGGTCAGAAAGACCTAATTTTCACAAGTGGTGATAACATAGCCAAAAGGCTAAGGGAGTCTTTATTGATACTATATCGTAAGGGTGAATTATATCTACATAATAAACCACGAGGTGATATTTACTTTCATGTATATATATATATATATATATATATATATATATATATATATATATATATATATATATATATATATATATATATATATATATATATATATATATATATATGTTAATTTATGAAGTGATATCATTATTTACCATTACTATTACTGAATATTATTGTAAGCAGAAATTCATCTATATATTTATTTATATATACAGGGGAACAATTGCATTGTAGAGATTTATACTACAGTTAGTAGGAAGAATTACTAGTGTACATCATGGATATGGACACTTGCATGCAGATTGGCACGCAAGCCGGGTACACAGGAAAAGAATTGGTGGAATTTGCCAAGGCAGAATTCCAGTCAGTAGAGAATCAAAAAGCTTTGAAAGAGAAGGAAGCAAAGGAGGAAAAGGAAAGAAAAGAGAAGGAAGCAAAGGAGGAGAAGGAAAGAAAAGAGAAGGAAGAGAGGGACAGAATTGATAAACAAAATGCTCTAAGAGATGCTCGAGCTGAAGAGTTAGAGCTAAAAAGAAAAGAATTCGAGTTGCAAGAAAGGAAGATGAAAGAAGATAAGGAGTACAAGAAAGGAAGATGAAAGAAGATAAGGAGTTGCAAGAAAGGAAGATGAAAGAAGAAAACGAGTGGAAACAGAGAGAATTTGAATTACAAGAAAAGAAGATGAAAGAAGAGAGAGAATTACAAGAAAAGATGATGAAGGAAGATAGAGAGTTACAGTTGGAGAAGGAGAGAATGAGAATAGCTCTGGAAGAGAAAATGATGGAGAAGGAGATACAATTAAAGAAGTTAGAAGTGGGTGCGAGTGGTCAGAACTCAACTTCTGGTGGAGCCCATCGTCCTTTTAGGCTGCGGCTACCAAATTTTAATGAGAAAATAGACAGTTTAGATTTCTTCTTGGAAAGATTTGAGGCCGAATGTGTGGCCTATAAGGCTGATAGGGATCAGTGGCCATCTCTTTTATCAACACTGCTAGTTGGGCCCGCGATGGAGACTTTTTTTAGCCTCCCCGTGGAGGAAAGGGCCGATTATGACAAAGTGAAGGAGAGATTGCTCCGGAGGTTCCGTCTGACTGCTGACGGCTACCGGACGCGTTTTAAGAACGCGATGCCTAGCTCAGACCAAGACTTCGAGGATTTTATCTCGAAGATCAAACTTCTATTGAATAGATGGATCGAAATGGAGAGAATTCCTAAGGATTATAATGGCTTGCTGGACTTAGTTCTACGGGACAAAGTGTTGTCCTCGTGCTCTAGTGAGTTGGTTGCGTTCTTCCAGGAACGTCAACCAAAGGACATTGAGTCCATGGCCCAATTGGGGCACCATTATGTCCTGGCCCATCCGGGCAAACCTATTCAGAAGTCGGGTCTGTCCGACGCGTTAGTGGCTGGGGTCGGCAAAGTGCAGCGGCCATGGCAACGCCGTGCAGATAGTGCCGACAGGTCTATGAGGTCAAGATTTGATAGGTCACCCCGCCTGTACCAATCAAATAGAGACAGCTACATAAATTTTAGACCGCAACGACGTTTTCAGTACAGAGGATATAGTAGACAATCTGGTAGCGATAGCGATGGAGAAAATTTCCAGACGCGAAAACATGTGCGGTTCCAAGACTCGAAAAGTAAGGACAAGTCATTTTATAAAAGTAAAGGGTACAAACATAGAAACAGATCGGTGGATGGTCGATGTTCGGACTCCGATACGCGTTCGTCTCCGAACCATAGTCCTAATAAGGACAAGAAAGAAATTGACTGCAAGTATTGTGAGGGCACAGGTCATTTACCCAGTAGGTGTAAGCCTAAGCCAGAAAATGCCAATGTGGCATGTGTGCTAGATACTATCAATAATGAAGACTGTGAGGGGTGCAAACAGTTATTTGTACCAGATGGAAAACCATTGTTGATTTGTGGGCACACTTTACCCTGCCTATTGTCCCTGGAGGAAGGTGGAAAACTAGAACCTTGTATAGGGTCAGTGCAGTCGAGACAGGTGTCCGTGCTTAGGGACACGGGATGTACCACCATTGGGGTACGTCGCGCCTGCATCGACGAGTCATGTCTGACGGATAAGACAGTCAGATGCATCACTTTTGGGGGTAATGTAGAATATTACCCCATAGCCATTGTGGACATAGACACCCCCTTCTTGTCAGGAAAGGTGCATGCGTGTGTCCTGAACAAACCAGTCGCAGACTTAATTATTGGTAACGTGCAAGGAGTTCGAAATTGCACACCGGAAGAGGTACGTGAATGGGAAAATAATAGGGGTGTAGTAGCTAATGCAGTGCTAACTAGAGCGCAAGTGAAACTACAAGAGAAGAATGATAGTACCGAGGCTCCTCATGTTCCATCGTCGGTAGATGAGGTGGTAGGTGTGCGAGACGTTTCGGTCGATGATTTTGCAGAGGGGCAGAAAACGGACAGGACGCTGATGAAGCTGTTAGAGTTAGCGAAAACAAAAGAAGTTAAACAGACCAAAACAGCACGGTACTGGTTTGAATATAAGGACCAGATCCTAACTCGGTGCTTTGAGAAACAACAGCAACTTATACGTCAAGTGGTGGTGCCAAGCCAGTGGAGAGCAAAGGTGCTGGAATTAGCACACGACTCTCCTTTTGCTGGCCATATGGGAGTGGCTAGGACTCAATATAGAGTTCTCTCCCAATTTTACTGGCCTGCACTCAATAAAGACATCAAGGCATACTGTAGGTCGTGTGTTGTGTGTCAACAGATGTCCAACAAGGGTCGGTCGCCAAAGGCTCCGGTCCAGACAGTAGACTTGGCACTTCGCCCGTTTCAGAAGGTTGCGGTTGATATTATAGGCCCGTTGTCCATGAAGTCCGATAGAGGTTTTCGGTTCATTCTAACTATGGTAGACTTGTGTACCAGGTGGCCAGAGGCAGTGCCTATGCGATCTACTACCTCACAGGCGGTTGCGGAAGCACTTCAGCAGTTGTACAGTCGTTTCGGTTTCCCCGAGTGCATACTCTCAGATAGGGGAACGCAATTTATTTCCCATGAAATGTCCGAAGTAACTAGATTACTGGGGATTTCCCAGTCTTTTACCTCTCCCTACCATCCCCAGGCGAACGGAGTTTGTGAACGCCTTAACGGCGCTTTAAAACATATGCTGGCCAAGGTGACTGCCGAATTCCCTCAGGATTGGGATAGGTACCTCCCAACTGTGTTGTTCGCATACAGGGAAGCCCCGCACCAGAGTACGGGCTTCTCGCCATTCGAATTGCTGTATGGTGCAAACCCTAAGGGTCCAATGCACGTACTTAAGGACTGGCTGGTAGGTAAACACGTAGACGGAGCGGCAGTGTCCGCGTATGAGTATGTCGTACATCTACGCGAGAGGATAATTAAGTCCTGTGCATTAGCGCGGGAAAACTTGACTCATGCGGGTATTCAGTACCGCCGGTATGCAAACCGAGGTACTAAGCTCGTTTCATTTCAACCAGGGGATGAAGTGTGGCTGCTTTTGCCCACAAAAGAAGATAGATTGAGCATCTCCTGGCAAGGGCCATTCCGGATTTATAAGAAGGTAACCGACGTCGACTACATCGTAGAGGTTAGGAAGAAGGAGAAAGTGTTCCACGTGAACATGCTCAAACCATACGTGGAGCGTCCTCCCGAGCTGTCCTCGGTTGTTGAGGCCGTGGGTACACGACGGTCGGAAGTAGCGGCGGCGGTGGTAATAGATAGCGCCGAAGACAGTTGTGACGATGGCAACTTACAGCTGTCTCTCGCGCCGTTAGCCCCTTCTGAATCTTGGGCCGACGTGTCGGTGTGCTCGGATTTAACCGACAGTCAGAGGGCCCAGGTTAATGCTATATTAAGGGATTTCGATGACGTGCTTACGGATTTGCCGGGTAAAATAGACTTAATAGTTCATGAGATAGCTTTAACTGATAACCAGCCTATCAGAGTTAAACCTTACCCTCTGCCACTCCATTATAAAGCGGCAATCGAGAAAGAGATTGACGAAATGGCTCGGTTAAATATCATCGCTCCCTCAGAATCCCCGTATTCTTTCCCCATGGTAGTGGTTAAGAAGAAGAGCGGGGCCCTCAGAGTATGTATTGATTTTCTGAAGCTTAATAGTGTAACGGTAGTCGACGCAGAGCCCATGCCCAACCAGGAAGAGCTTCTGACCAAACTTTCCCATGCTAAATTTTTTACAAAGCTAGATTTAGCGAGAGGATACTGGCAGGTGCCATTGGCCGAGGCTGCAAGACCTCTTACGGCGTTTGCGACTCCAAGAGGTTTATTTCAATTCAATTACATGTGTTTCGGGTTAGTAAATGCACCCGCCACCTTTGTAAGAATGATGAGGAAGCTACTAGGGCACAGGGACGATGTTATTACATACATCGACGATATCTGCATTTTCTACAAAACATGGGAACAGCATGTGGATGGGCTGTTTGCCGTCTTGAAGTGCCTGAAGGCACATGGACTCACTGCTCGCCCGAGCAAAGTGTCCATTGGATATGCAGAGCTGAGCTTCTTAGGCCATGTTGTTGGCCATAACATTATGAAACCTGAAGATAGCACGGTTTCAAAGATATTACAGCTCCAAACGCCGAAGACTAAGAGGCAGGTAAAGAGTTTGTTAGGTTTAATCAACTTCTATAATAAATTCATCCCAGATTTCTCATCGTTGGCTGGGCCGCTTACGGCACTTACCAAAAAGGGGCAACCCAACAAAGTAAAATGGGATGATGAATGCAAAGATGCATTGGACAAGATTAAAAAACTATTTTCTGAAAAACCTATTTTGAGATTGCCAGATCTTCGCAGACCGCTGATACTGCACACTGATGCTTCATCGGTAGGCATTGGGGCCTGCCTTATGCAGGAGCATGGAGGATCGCTCCATCCAGTGTTGTATGTCAGTAGGAAGCTGTTGACAGCTGAAACCAGATACTCCACAATCGAAAGGGAATGTCTTGCGATTATCTGGGCGGTGGCTAAGTTGGCACGATATCTGTTGGGGGCCCATTTTTTCCTCCAAACAGACCACAAACCACTGCTATTTTTGCAGTCCGCTAAATCTACCAGTGCTAAATTGACACGCTGGGCATTATTGCTACAGCAATTTAACTTTACGATTTTACCAATTCAGGGTGTATATAATGTGGTAGCAGATGTCTTGTCCAGGTTGTGAAATGATTGGACAGTTATAGTCGATGTGAGAAAGTACATCTGAAGAGAGTAGTTAGTGGAATTTATGTAAGAAATGCATTATGACTATTTCAATTGGTATTTCATGATGGTGCATTTTGTTATACAATGTATTGTTTATGCTGCCATAAAGGCAATATCTATGAAGTGTATTCAATATGTACATAGACCATATTATTGTATACCTACAACTAGATTATGAAAAATGATGGCTGATACGAGGACGTGTTCTTCATTGGTGACAATTAATTATATAGATGTTGTGTAACATGCATTATGTGTAAGCGACTCCAGTATTAGTCAGTCGTTGTCATTTTTCACGACTGCCAATACCTGGTTAGGATATGTACATGTTTCCGTGTATGTAGTCTAAGTGAGTGAGAAGGCATGGAGAACAATGGTATTGAGCAACTCTGGCATTCGTTATCTGCAAGAGGAGGTGCTATCTTGGCATTTTGCTGGCCCGTACTCCAGAGGGGTTCGGGCATAACTCCTCCAATGGAAGAAAACTTCGTTTTCTTTCTTAAAGGGGGGGGGGTGGATGTCACGGGATAGAATTCACTTAATTCTATATTGGTTACACTGGAGACTGACAACACTGATATTCATCTTTAAAACCCGTTCAGCAGGTTTCGGTGAAACGGAAGGAACCGTTTGCCGCAAAAATGTTTATTGGGATGTCCGCCGGCCTGTAAGGTCGCTGATGGTTTTTGTCAGCAGTTTTGCTGGGAGTTTTCTTGAATGCCATTGTGGTTCAATGCTCGCCGATTTTCATATATTCAGGAATAATTGATGGGTGCTAGATTGTGTTTCTAGGTTCTAGTGATTTTCCCTCCTGATTATTATTTGTGATACTTTTGTCGCAATTATGTATTGCGTCGACTTAGTATAAGAGATCGCCTGTCGAGCGATAGTCATTGTATTCACTGACGAGATCATGTCGATGACCATTTTGGTTCTGATAGTGAGCTATAGTGTATGGCGAGTTATGTGGCAGTTCTTTTCATTGCATTGTGCATTGTTTTCATATGTACTGTGAGCCGGGTGCGGCTTCTCTGTGTGTTAGACTTATTAAAGGTTCAATACCTGTTCTAAGTGTTCTAGTCGGTTTATATAATTTAGTGTCCGCTAGTCTTAGTGTGGTCGTACTTCTAGCAAATGAGCCTTGCTATTGTTGCTGTGATATGCCTATGATAATAATGATAAGTCCACGCTAATACTAATAGGTTGACAATGGGCAACAGCTCGATCTACATTTGCCCAACCTCGTGCCACCGAAAGTTATTTCGGGAGGTACGCTCCTTTGGTCAGAAATGACTGGTAGGGAAGATAACAATGCCCAACACTGGACGAATATAGGACGCGTCTTCATAGCTTGACGGTCAACGTAAAAGGGGCCTCGTATCTAAGTCACGATGCGTGACCTATCAACGCTAACACGTCATAAATCGATCGTGCATATAGCGTTCAGTAGTCCGTGAATTCTTAACATCAAATTATATTAAACGCTGTGACCCTAGAAGTAGCACACTGCCAACTATAGCAGACGACTTCAATAAAATACCGTAACAATTCACTGCCCGCCGGGGGAAAAAAATCTATTAGATAGATTTTTTTGAACTATCTTACTTAACCATATGAAAAATTTAACAAAAACCCGATCTATGGCCTACGATGTTCTGTCTAGAACAGTGTCGTGGTCATGTCGATAAGATATCAGTCGTATAATATTATTATATTAAACAAAGGGGTGTCAACTGTCACTAAATAATTATCTACTGAACTTAACGACTGTTGTGAGTAAATAATGAAGTGCTATGTAAAGAAAATTATTCTAACTAATTAAAATTAAACTAATTAATCATAATAAGTATGTAGGGTATTAATTAATTAACATCTAATTAAACAAAATGAGAGATAGTGTCATAATAAATGACATGAGAGGTAAGGACAAGTAAAGTAAAGAAAAAAGGTAAAGTATAAATTAATTTAGTTATGTGTGATTAAACTTAATTATGAGTGTCGAGTAATTACTAAGTAATTAACTTAATGACTTAATAAAAGAAAAAATAATCATACATTTCATGTGAATATCTTAACTAAATGCATATAACAGCTATCATATTCATAAATAATTTCAAATTTTATTAAACGCTGTGACCCTAGAAGTAGCACACTGCCAACTATAGCAGACGACTTCAATAAAATACCGTAACATTGGGCTACCCCAGTTTTCACTGAATAAAGAAAAACAAACATATAAAATACTTATACATACTATTCCTCGGTTATAACTTACATTATGAACTGCAAGCGTAGAGCTTGTCTTATCGTTTAAATCTCCCGTGATATAAGTTATATTCATAAAATCAATCATCATGAATTAGAAATACGTACGTATCTCGTCAATACTCAATGATGAATCAGTGCAGTTATAAGTTAGTTTAAAATACACTCGACTAATTACTAGCAATTTAATAAAATTTATTTATAGCTGCATGAGTTAAGCTAGAAATTATATTTTATTATGCTTTCCACTGTAACATGTCGACTAGCGAATATAACAGACTTATAAATCAATTTCTTCTGCACAGAAATCTAACTAGTAAAATGAAATAAGCGGTTATCATCACTCAATTCTACTAGATATATATATTTACCTCCACACAGAACTACAGATTAATACCACGAACTAGAATCCTTCAATGTAATGGTAGTCTAGAACTCGGCAAAATGTTGCCAAGAAACTCAGAACTTTGCAATATACAAGATATTTCCTAGCACGAGTGATCTGTCTACTGCAGATTTAGGAGGACTGAATGAAGTCAAGTTTCAGCTACTGTGTAGATATATGAAACAGACAAAGGATCCCACGTTATTTCGAAAATCCGAAATAGCCTCCCCTTCTCGTCTAACACTTAGCAAAAACTCAGACGCCTGCCATAACCTGTCAATACGCGTCTTAACACCTCACGCTGAGAACTAGCCGTAGAAGCGTGAGTGTCGTGGAAAAACGAGACGAATGTCTGCCATTCGGTCTCTCGAGAACGAATTTCTCACACTATTTCGTCTACTGCAGGGCCTGACACCTTATGCAATAAAATGCGTTTCTAAATGAGAAAAGAAACAGGCGAAAGTTTGAATGGGAAAGTAATATTTTGTCGCAAACGAACGAATGCGAAAAAACAGGAAAAGGATAAAAGAGCGATAATAAAGTAGAGGACACGGGTAGAAAAGAAAAGAATATAGAAAATGTATTGATCATAAATCTCTATGCGACACCTACCTACCTACCTAACTACTTACCTATCTGTCTATCTATCCATCCATCTATCTATGTATCTATCTATCTATCTATCTATATATCTATCTATCTCTACTAATCAAGAGAACGAAGACACATATGTGATAATTATACGACATACTGTGTCAGTAACCCAAATTACATGTAAGAGACGCCATCGTATCTACCAAACTTATTGATAGGATATTCTTGATGTTTTCACTCGTGGTGGAGCATAGATCTATATATAAAGCTGGTACCCTTGTGGGAAACCTTCATCAAAACATCTACGTGATCTTACAGCTGTAGTTTCTCTTGCGATTTGTTTTACACGATGAGGATGTTAGCCTCGCGCACAACTTCATATTAGTAGACTCTGTCTATATATTTGAAAGAAAAGTAATCCTGTTAGTTCTTCATTTCTTCAGATATCCCTTCGTACTATGCAGGGGCAGAGATATAATATGATCTAAAATGTTAGTGTTAGTTCTTAACCCTTCGAAAATAAAGTTCGTTCGTGGTCGAATTCCGTACCGGACTAAGGGAGATAACAAGCTAAAAATATGTATTAGAAAAATTCAACTAATACACTAAGGGAGATAACAAGCTAAAGATACGTATTGCACTAAGGGAGACAACAAGCTAAATATGAATTAAAAACACTAATGGAGATAACAAGCTAAAGATAGGTGTTAAAAAAAGTTCAAGAAATATACTCAGGAAAATAATAGGGTCTAATATGTTAGAAGCTGAATTTAAGTAGGCCTAAATAAATAAAAACTTTTTTTTAGGCTGCTTAGTTAGCTGAATGTCTTTCACAATTCACTCTCGCAGCGAAGCGATGGCGCCCCTGGTTCTATTTCTCGGTGAACCTATCACTTCTGTTTTTTATTTTCATTTGTCTGGTGTCCCCTGCTGTCTGTCTTACGAGTGCCTGCTTTCGTGACGTTAGTTGGTAAGCACGGAAGGGAAGAAACCATCGCATCAGCTTTTCGAGAACAATAAGGAAACGGCCCCTACCCTGTGCTTTAATTTATCTGGAACATTCTGCTGCAGAATCCTCCCACATTAAGAGTAAAAAAAAAAAAAAAAAAAGTTTTTTTCCATTCGGATTTAACAGATCTGCTCGCGCGCAGCCGTCTACAAATGGCAAAGTTCAATAATGTAGCTTCATAATAAAAGAGTCGACCAGTACCTTTTAGTGCTTTTTTTTTTCATTAGCATTCTGCAACAACTAAAGATGACTCATACAACTAATAGATATGGAACAGACATATTTTCTGACGTACAACAAAAGAATTAAATGTCTCACTCCTCGGTTGATGTCAGAAATGACGGGGAAAAGTACAGTGGTGTTTGATTTCTTTAACATGTTCATTTCACTTGTGTTCAATTTGTTCTGTTAATTCGATGCTGGACTCAATGGTTACTGAAGACCCCAATGATACCATTGATTTCCCAGTTGAGTTTCTGAATCCGCAGTGTCCATTTGAAATGTCTGCCAGAAGCAGTTTTTTGCTCATGGTTAACTTTGCATAGCGCTCACACTAGAAAGGAACCCAGACAATCTTAAAGTATATATTCAGGACACAGGCTACCAAAAAAAAAAAGTAAATATAAAAGTAAATTTACTGTTGTAATAAGAGAAGTTAGGTAATTAGTCACATTAAACTCTCACTTCTCATTCCGTCATTTTTGATGGGTATTGGAGTGGTTTTTATAGACAATGCATGAAGACACGTTTGACTACAGAGATCCGCTAAAGCTGAAAGGAAATCTGAAAGGAAGAATTTAAACACAGGAGAAATGGTGCCGTGCTCAGGACATGAAACCGAAAGATCACATACTGGATGGTTTTGTTAGTGTGCTGGTGGCTACGTTATTCAATAACGTACTGGATGGTTTTGTTAGTGTGCTGGTGGCTACGTTATTCAATAACATACTCGATGGTTTTGTTAGTGTGCTGGTGGCTACGTTATTCAATAACGTACTGGATGGTTTTTATTGGCTACAATAACATACTGGATGGTTTTGTTAGTGTGCTGGTGGCTACGTTATTCAATAACGTACTGGATGGTTTTGTTAGTGTGCTGGTGGCTACGTTATTCAATAACGTACTGGATGGTTTTGTTAGTGTGCTGGTGGCTACGTTATTCAATAACGTACTGGATGGTTTTGTTAGTGTGTTGGTGGCTACGTTATTCAGTAATATACTGGATGGTTTTGTTAGTGCGCTGGTGGCTACGTTATTCAATAACATACTGGATGGTTTTGTTAGTGTGCTGGTGGCTACGTTATTCAATAACGTACTGGATGGTTTTGTTAGTGTGCTGGTGGCTACGTTATTCAATAACATACTGGATGGTTTTGTTAGTGTGCTGGTGGCTACGTTATTCAATAACGTACTGGATGGTTTTGTTAGTGTGCTGGTGGCTACGTTATTCAATAACATACTGGATGGTTTTGTTAGTGTGCTCCGATCTCCTGCCTTAGATCTCACAAGGAGGATCTCAGCACAGTGCACGAACTCCGCAGCACCGGCGAGAATCCCAATGTGTGTATATAGGAATCATACATTCTATAAATATTTTTGTTGTGGGTAGGTTCCTAATTTTTTAAATTTTGCCAGGGCAGCGGCCTGACAGGCCTATTCTTTACGATTTCCAACTCCCGTGGGATTTTTAACGTGCGCAACTTGCACACGGGACCTCCTATTTTTTCGCATTTATCCGAGAAGGCTAGGCATCCGATCACACACCCTGGAGACCAGGGGGGAGTTTGACATCATTCGGGCCACTGGTTCTGAAAAAAATTTCCATAAATTATTTTCCCCTCAAATGGGAATCGAACCTGGTACCTCTAGAGCTCGAGGTGGACGCCATACCTCTTAACCACTCCGACTCCCTCATCGTTTCCCATTCCGTCTCTCCCGGTAACATTAATGGCACTTCTTAAGCATCTAATCTCACATAATGTGATTGTCCTCTCCTGTGCTTTGGTCAGGGACCATGTTTGACATTGATAGCAAATAGTGGTAAGAATATACTTTTAGTCAGCTGTCGTCTACTTTCCATCATGAGTTTCTGATTTTTAGTAGACATCATCATCATCATTCCTTTTCGTTCCCTGTGGAACATTGGGCAGAAACAGTTGCTTTCCATCGATTTCTATTCTGGGCTGTCTTTTTCAGCTGTGCCCAAGTCATTCCAATTTTCCTAGCCTCCTCTTCAACAATTCTTCTCCAAGTTCTCTTTGGCCTCCCCACTCTTCTTTTTCACCGTGGGTTCCGGTCAAGGGCAATTCTGGCTGTACTTGATTTTTCTCATCTGAGTGTATGTCCTATCCATCCCCACTTTCTTACCTTAATTTCTGTTTGTATTGGCTGTTGCCCGCATCTATTCCTTAGCTCTATATTTGTTGTTACTGTGATAGTTGCAACCAGAGCCGGATTAACGTAGTAGCACAAGTAGCATATGCTACGGGCCCCGCGCTTTTAGGGGCCCCGCGCCAATAAATATGTACATAATTTTTTGGTCATCTTCTAATACGAGCGTTAAACCAATGATCTTGTGATTTATGCCATCTTTAGCGCCTTTTCATTTGGTGTCACTGTAGTGGTTTTGATGGTATTGTATGGTGGTGATGGTACTACGTGTGATGCATGAGGTCAGCTGTGAAGGCTCCTGAGATAAAATGTAACTGAGAGTTGTCAGAAGGCCCTTCTCGCTACCACTACGACCTCACACTTATCTTTTTTTTTTTTTTTTTTCTAATGAATGTGGCTACGTTAAATGTCTAGGGTAATGATATGTAATGTGGTGTGATAGTTTATAGACACACACACAGATATTTACTAAGTCTAATAATATTAACAAATGTTATAATACACTGAACTAACTCAAGTGTGTAAAATTTTTGATAGAAATTTTTTACATTTATTTTGTTCTGGATCAAGTTTTATTTTGACCAGAACTTATAAAAGATTTAGAAATTATGAAAGAAATGCATGGAATATTACATAATAAATGCAAGAGTGTACATATGTAAGTACTAGACTATTTAGTTTTATTAATGTTTATACTAGTCATCTAATTGGGAGGATAGTTAATGGTTGTGCTGTTGGGGTGGCCTCATCACTCCAGTCTATATTGACTACACCCTGTCCAGAAATGGCAGGAATTTTATGGGATTGTTAGTAACTAAATGGAGTTGGTGAATTTCCAGCAGACCAGAGGCTCACTCAACTTGGAAGATGTAGCTCTGGTGCTGAGATCTGGTGGCCCCACCTCTCCGTGCTTGGGGGCAATAATAGTCTGCTCTGACACAACGTTACTGCACGGATCCACTCTGGTAAAATCACCAACTTAGTTTACACCGCCTTGGTGACAACTGAAACTCACAGCTCTGCAATCAAAGTATTGGCTATGTGTCAAAATTCCATTCTCTAACCATGTCTGGACACAACACTACACAACAACAACACCATATAGACAGGTCAGATCTCTCTGACCATACAGCACATTTTACCATGGTGGTTTCACATCAGATAGGTCCTCCCAGACTACAGATTCTGAAATATATTTATTAGTTTCCTGCCCTAACATAGGATAGGTAATATGTTTCATTGTTCTCAACACTTGATCTGTCCTTCCTAACCCTTGCTGGAGTTTATGTATATTGTTTGTCCCTAGACCCTGAGCTAGGGCGGGGGGTCTAGAGCAAATCCCTACTTGTTTGTAAGGCTAGATTTCGATATGGCAGTATCAAATCACTCGAAACATTAAACAATATTCAAAATATACAAAGAAATAATTTCAATCTTACCAGATTATGAATAAAGAACACAGACATGCTAGCAAAACTCAGCTGAGCTGCTGGCTATAGTATGGCGTCCCTGAACTTATTTCAATTTATTTCATTTGGAAATCACCACACTTGAAATTTACTGTGTCTATCACTGGACAACTATTGAGGAATGGCAAAAAAGCTCGTCTGAGCGCGGATAATATGATTGTCTGTGGCCAATCAATGCCTTGGTTTTTTTAAATTCAAATTTCCTACACTAAAGTCATATTCAGTCATGCTTCAGTCAAGTATGGATTTTTATCTGTTAGTCCGTCCGTCTCTACTTGCGTTTTCACAAAAACGTACTTGTTTTTTTGAACCAACCTATTCCTCCCCTCTACTCTTTTTGTCTGTAAAGTTATTTTTAGCCACAGCTTCCACCAATTCCCCTTCTCTTTTATTCTAACTAGATTTGGACACTTGAGTCTTCAAGGTCGCGATTTTTGTGCAAATAGTGACATGTTAGATTCAATGCAGTCTTTCGCTGATGTGAACAACACTGTCTTTTGTCATTATCTTCATTATTATCTATCCGTCTGTGTAACTGTCTTTTTTTTCTTGTTGAGGTGATCACTGGCCCAAGACAGTATACATGTTGTTAGATGTAGTGCGAGCGTATGATGAATTGAGTGTGGGTGCGAATGAAGACGCGAATGTGTTTAGGCTCGTATAGATGTAGATCCTCCAACCCATACTCTCACATGCAGTAATCAAGGATGCTTTGACACTGCAGGCATGTTTCAAGACATTTATTGACGGGAACACACATAGTATCAACAGGAACAGTCAGTGTAACAAGGTCATGCTGACCTGACATCGATAGGTATACATTTGGCATTCAAAAAGGTAAACATCAGAATAGACGTGCATGGTCAATAGCAAAGTTCTTCAATAATGACAGTTCGTAGCGTCGCCCTTGGCGTCTCTGACTAAACGCGTCAGATGCCTTAGTTACTTTGACACACAGGTGCAACTTGGCACTCCCCGCCAATTGCACATATCAGGCTGTAGTATAATAGCCGAAAGCACAGGCCTCGTTCTGACGTCGGCCGTGTACTTCTGTTAAATAGGTTATCATCAACCCTGCAGTAATACTTATTGTAGATATGAATTCCGCCAATCTGCGGCTCCCACAATATATCTTCGTCACTGGATTTCTGGACAATATAAGACTAACAGTCTTGGATGGCTACCTCGAGCACAAATATATAAGTTCTGAAATGGCGGATCAGTGAGCTGCTGTTCACCCTAGGTAATCCTTTACATGTTCTGCCACCGAAAAGCGTAATAATGCATAAAGGTCGGTATTACCTGGCAAATGAATCCTCAGAACATCACAAGGAATTCTGTCGTCATCCCGACGCACAGAGATTCACTGGGGGAAAACTGCCATAGCAGTTACTTCGAAGATTCTCCCCGAAAAACAATGGACTCTTGGTCCCTTCAGAAAAACAGGACCTCCCGGCTTCCCGGAAGTATATCTCACTCCCGCTTAAAAAACCTTCCCCTAGGCCTACGCCGAACTGTCAACCTCCGACCCTAAAGGTCAAACACAATGAATGAATAAACAAGGGAAGACAACCCCTAATCAACCTGACATCGCAGGTAAAGACACAATTATTCTTATGATACAAACATAAGCAAATAACTTGACAGATGACTCCGTCGAAAATGACAGCAACATTACTACCACCCCCCTGTAAAAAAAAAATGCACAATTTTTTTTTTTAATATGTTCATGAGCAAGATAGCACCAGTATCACTTCTGTGCTCATGCAAACAATGAACCTAATATCAGGTACAATAGAAGAGGGTACAAATCATCTCCCAACATAGGAGAAAATATTTCCTTTAAGCCAAACAAACTAAGGGATACCATTCAAGAAACCTAAGTTGCTGGCAATACCAATCATATATCAAACATTACTAAATAATATAACCATAGCAATATACAAATGTCAATGCTATTTTAGCAACATATCACTGATGGATGGACAAAATGAAATTTGTTAAATTATCTAAACATCATCCAAATACATTTGTATTACAACATATTATGATATTAAGGACAGACTGATGCGTGATGCCATATGATGATGGATGGCATCCGCATGTCTGGTTTTGTGTAGTGTGTAGATGTGTTCAGTCAAAACAATGTTCATGCAACAATAACAGGGCAATCCACATAGGACGTCAGTAAACTCACGACGTATAAAGTCAATGAGTCTTGAAACAGCCGTTGACGTTTTTCTTCATTATTTATTGTGGACGCCACAGTGACAAAATGGTTACGCAAATGTGTAGGCACATCAAACAGTCATTATCACAGCAACATTCAATACAGCAATAAACGGTAGACAGCATTACAATGATGAGTCAGATGCATGTTATATTTCATAGTGCTGTAAATGTAGTCAGGTGGAAAACTCCATCCTTTTCTATAACAGCCAGGAGATAACCAGATGTATGAGATCAGTTCACTCTCCTTAGTTTGACTTCAGCAAGACAGACACGTCTGCCGAAGTATAAATAATGTCCTCAAAAATATCCTCTAGATAATAAAGGTTTTCCAAACCTAGTTCATTTAACAAAGTAGCAAGTAATGGTCCTTGGTACCTGCATCAACCGATGCAGTACAATGCAGCGACATGTGAGCTAGGAAAACATCTCGTGACGACGACTTTCGCAGACAGGCTATGAATCGAAATCGCTCACGACCCAAAAATCGATAGAGTTAATGAAAATGTTAATTTACCTTGCTTTCATGAAATACACAGAAATATCACGCCTCCCGACATGTGGGAAACACTAGAGGTATTATCTCGAATAAACGAAATATCCATTAAGAGGACTACACATCCCTGACAGAACAAAAATAGCGGAGATCCCCTCTTCAACGAGGCATCTCTTTCGCCATTCCAAATCGCTCACTCCCACTAGTGGTGGGCGGAAACCGATCGACAAAGAAGCAAGACAAGTCATGCGCAGTCCAGCGCAAAACGACCACAGCTCAAACTTAACTGCATTCGATACCAACGCGAGAAGACAAATGCTTACCGAGAAAAGTGACTATAAATTCCAAGCAGTTGTTGCCCTTGCGTTATAAAAACAGATATTGAAATAAAACGATGTTGCGAGAATTTATCACGCAACATATCACCACCTCCTCCCGATAAAAAAAAAAATGTGGAACATATTTTTTTTTTCAATATCAAAGAGCAAGCGATAAGCGGCTCAAAACGCACGAATTATGCGCTGATAATTAACTAAATTGCCAAACAATAGGCTAATTCTCGTAAGGTAAGTCCTCAGCTCAACAATGACATTCTGAGAAAGTACAAGCAATATAATGCTAATTAATAACTAATATGCTTCATAAGGTACAATACATTATTAATAATTGTGGCTGTTTAGTAAACTAACGGCCCTTATATTAACTACTCAGTCCTCCTCTATCATCTTAAAAAACGAACAGAAGAAGATGACAACAAAGCACGATAGTGTGTACATATAAAGTAAGTACAGATGTGCTAATCTATTGTAGAAATATAGGTGTGTTATGACTCTGTAATATATGGAAATATAGGACAGAAGTATTAGTTGGAGTCATGTGGGCATCTAGACAAAATGTCAGCCATCACATTATCCGCACCACGGATAGCTCGTACCGTGAAGTGAAAAGGTTGAAGAGCTATAGCATATCGAGTGGATCTCGAACTCTTCAAATTCTTAGTCTGAATAGCTGTAAGAGCTTTCTGATCAGTCTCTAGAATGAAATGTGCGCCCAGGAGGAATCTTTGTAGCTTTTAGAATTGACCAAACCATCGCTAACAACTCACGGTCTAAAACCGAGTAGTTCCTCTCTGCCGCATTTAGTTTTCTAGAAATGTACATAACAGGATGCAGAGTATTTGCATATTCTTGCATCAGTGCTGCTCCAATCCCAGTGGATGAAGCATCACTCCGAAGAACAAAAGTCCTATCAAGAGTAGGTAATCTTAAGATGGGGAGGAGAAGAAAATATATTCTTGATTTGGTCTAGTGAAGATTGGCATTCTTCAGACCAACGGACCAGATTAGGCGAACCTTTCTTCAACAATGTTGATAGAGGTGCCATGATCGAAGATAAATTTGGAATAAATCTCCCATAAAATTGAATTAAACCTAAGAGACTCCTAACTTGTTTCTTCGTTTTAGGAACAGAGATGTTCAGTATTTTGGAAGTATTGTGGTCTTCTGTCTTCAAGAGACCATGACCAACACGATGACCCAGGAAAGAGATTTCACCAAAACCAACAAAAGCTTTAGAAGGTTTTGCTGTCAAATTATTCTCACGTAGAGTGGACAGTAAGTCATATAACCCTAAATAGTGATCTTCCCAGGTATCACTGAAGAGACAGATGTCATCTAAGTATGCGATGACATCCGAACGATGTGACAGAATTCGACGCATCATGCGAACGAAAGTGGCAGGGGCGTTTCATGAGACCAAAAGGCATAACATTCCATTGAAATAGACCCCTAGGTGTAGAAAAAGCAGTAAGAGGTTTGGCATGCTCTGCTAAAGGCACTTGCCAATAACCTTTAGACAAGTCAAGTTTAGTGAAGAATCTAGAATTAGAAAGTCTAATCAGTAGATCTTCTAACAAAGGCATCGGTTCAGCGTCGAACTTTGTGACCTGATTCAATTTGCGATAATCAACGCAAATTCGTATGTTCTTATCCTTCTTCCGGACAATAACCATGGAAGAAGAATATGGTGAAGTCGATGGTTCAATTATATTTAATTGAATCATTTCATCCAATTCCTTTTCCACTTGCGACTGAAAGTGTATAGGAATAGGATACGGCCTAACCCTAATTGGATTATTGTCGGTAAGAATTATGTCATGTTCTATGACATCTGTGTGTCCAGGAATGTCAGTGAGAACATCCTGAAATGTTTGTAACATCGACAAGTCTCGTCGATGTTCGTCACCAGAAAGATTAGGAGAAACAGAAACGTTTTTCCAAGATTCCGTGGAATGTAATGGAACCACTGGAAGGGGAAGGTTGACATCAGAGAAGGTAGCTTCCTCATCCTGAATGACAGACAGGGATGAATAATGACCGTGAGGTGCAGGAGCATCATCCGTTGCCTGGAAAATAGGCAGCAAATAGTCCGGACGTTCGTGAAATTCCGAAAGCATGTTTATGTGGAAAGTTTTATGCTTTCCATCAATATCGACCACATAGTCAACATCGGAAATCCGAGAGACTATTGCATACGGACCTTTCCATGCAATAAGAAGTCAATTTTCCCTACTGGGGAGTAGGACGAATGCTTTGTCACCTGGACAAAGTTGTCGTAGACATCTATTCTTGTTAGCAAACTGCCTTGCCTTCTCTTTAGCAATTTCTGATGAAGCAGTTGCTAGCTTACATGCCTCAATGATCTTTTGTCTAAGAGCAATGACATACTCATATGAGGATTGAGTTTCATCGCTAATATCATCGGCAGTGATGAGATCGTGTAATAAAGACATAGGGCCGCGTGGACGCGCGCCAAAGACAAGTTCGAAGGGAGAAAATCCTGTGTGTTCATTAGGGACTTCTCTATAGGCAAAGAGAGCCGCGGGTAAAACCCTGTCCCAATCTTGAGGATGATCTTCAGTTATCTTACCAAGCAAAGTCTTGAGCGTTCTATTCAGACGCTCAACTAACCCATTAGACATAGGATGGTAGATACTACTGAGAGATCGTTCAATATGTAAGGTAGACATTACCTGTGACATAGTGTCAGATATGAGTTGAGTGCCATGGTCTGACAATATTTCTCTGGGGAACCCCAAGCGAGAAAATATCAACCAAAGAGCATCTGCGATATCTGTAGTAGATATGCTCTTAAGAGGAATAGCCTCTGGCCAACGTGTGCACATATCGACACATGTAAGGATAAACTGATGTCCTCTGGCCGACTTGACCTTAAAAGGGCCAATAATATCTATGGCCATTTTTCTGAAACGGCCGAATAGGAATGTCAGCAGCCTGGATAGGCGCAGCATGTCGTGGTCCTCTAGATTTGACCTCCTGACATACCTTGCATGATCGGCAGTAAATACGAATGTCCTTATTGACAAAAGGCCAAAAGAAAGCCGCAAGGACTCTCGACTTCGTACGGGCAAAACCCATATGTCCAGCACATTGCGAGTCATGAGCATGTTGCAATATTTGGACTCTCATGCTCTTGGGAACAAGAATTTGCGAATGTGCCGACGTAGCCGAATCTTGTACCATACGTACAAGTACGCCGTTTCTCATTGCAATCCAAGATTTTCTATTTGTATCCTGATTCGGATCACCTTTCTTCGCAAGAACGAAGAATTTTTTTAAAGAAGAATCTTCTTCTTGCAATTTTATGAAAGAGTCACGAGTGATCACTAAGTGACTATCTTGGCTATCAACTTCATTATCACTATTCAGTGAAGTTTCGGGTGTTTGTAGAGCTTGTGCTCTTGTAACTACTGCATTTGTAGCTTGCATGTTATTATCTTCCCAAGCAGCAATCTGCTGTGGGGTACACTCCCTAACTCCGTGAATACGACCAATAATAAGGTCCGCAATAGGATTAGGTAAGAGACAAGCATGCACATCTCCAGTAAAGAAAGGAGTGGCAATGCGAATTACAGCAGTAGGATATTTTTCTAGAGTGCCGCCAAATGTGACACATTTAATAACCCTTCCTGTAGCACAAGATGGATCTACAAGCGATTGTCTAACACCAATAGTGGTGCATCCGGAATCGAAAAGTAGTGAGACCGGAGTATCATTAACAAGACCCTTATGTAGAATTAAAGAACCCCTCCCGTCATGCGCAACAGCAGCAGGAAGAGCGGGAAGTGGGTGACCACAACTCAAAGTAGTTATGGTACCCGGTTCGAATAAAGTACTGCATTGGGGACATTTGTTTGCTCTCTCAAAGTCAAAAGCAGAACTAGTGACAGCGTCAAAGTTTTTACTATCAACAACATGATTACAGGCTGCCTCAGTTTCCTGTTGTACAGCATTAGCCTGCTGATATCTCTTTTTTTTTGTGTTGAGATCTACCCCGACTATTATTACCTCTGAAGTTATCAGAGTTATTATTATCTCTGCAGTTATTATTGTCTCTATTGTAATTGTTATACTGGTTCGAATTCCAGTTTCCACGATTACTATCATGTTCACATTGATGCGAACATCTATTTGTTTGGTTTGAGGTCTTCGGCAGGAATAACCTCTATTACCATATCCTCTTTTGAAATGCTTATAATTATTAGGGTGATAGTAACGAGTACTATCAGGTTGTCTCCAATTCTTCGAAGAAGAATCACCATGAAATTGATTTCCATGTTTTTGACAGAAATTACCGCTACTCTTTCTATCAAAATTTTGTTGGGATCTACGAGCAAAGTTTTGACCATACGGAGCTGCCGAAGCAACTGGTAAACCTTCTTTCACCTTAGAGTTACCCATGGTTATGTGTGGGTGCGCAGTTACGTATTGGCAACAGAAATCTTCCATTTCTTTTATTGTTTTAGGTTTACGTTCATGAAGGAAAGCAAGGAAAGACTCATTGACAGACGACATGACTTTGTCTCTAAGTATTAAGTCCATAAGTCCTTCATAAGTTTTTTCCGTCTTAGATAGTTCAACCCATCGTGAGAAAGTAATGCGTATTCTTGCAATAAACTCGGAGAATTCAACTCCATTTTCAGGTAACATGTTTTTAAATTGTAGACGATAGCCGTCTTCGTTAAGCTGATATTTCTTTAACAAAGCGGCCCTGACAACCTCATAATTGTTCTTGTCAGGTTCATCCACCATATTTAATATACTTAGAGCTTTACCTGTCAGTATCCCTGATAACTGATAAACATATTTTGCTTTGTCTATGTTATGAGCTGTACATGCTTGTTCAAATCTGTCCAGATAGAACATTATGTCATCGCTGGAAGGACTAAATGTTGGTAACTTAATCTTAAAAGTATCATTATTAGCCTTACCAGAAGATGAACCCTTGTTTGAATCATTACCATTACTCATGCTTGTCAATTTCAATTTTTCCAACTCTAAAGCTAAGACCTTTTCTTCATGTTCCATTTTTGCTTTCTCTTTCCTCTCATCAGACTCTCTCTGTAATCTTCTTTCCTCAGCCTGAGCCTCTTTTTGAAGTCTTTCATTTTCAGCTTCTTTTTCAAGTCTTTTATTTTCAGACTCTTTTTCAAGTCTTTTATTTTCAGCTTCTTTTTCAAGTCTTTTATTTTCAGCCTCTTTTTGAAGTCTTTCAGCTCTAGCTGTAGCTGGAGTTTTCTCTCCTCAGCTTCTGATTCCCTTTTTTGTTTTTCCATTTCCATTTGGAATCTTTTTTCATCCACCTGCATCTGCAGTTTCTTTTGTTCAGCTTCCATGCTTTATCATATCGAGCAGTTGCAAATTCTTCTAACTTATCACCAGTCTTCCCAAGCAATTTACCCTGCTCAATAAAGTGCTCAAATGTAGACATGTTGTCTAACATATGAGTCCAAAACCTGAAATAATTAACTAATTTATTTCAAACCTAAGTGTAACAAGTCTTAATTAAGCACTTGTATATTCACATCACCTTATATTATCCCAGTCTCTGTGGGAAACAAGTCTCCAATCAAAGAACTTGTATATGAAATATCAGCACTCAATTCTTGATCATAAGTGCACTTCTCATTCAATAGTGCACGACACTATTCATCATTCATTTATCATCAGTATAGTAGTAACAGTGCATTAGCATAGCCCATTAACTAATTACTATAACTGTAAACAATGACTATGTAAACACATGCAGAATGTAAACATTGAAAATGTAAACAATACAAACAATGTAAACAATAACAATGTAAACAATAACAAAGATCAGCAACAATACAAAAACTTTCGCAGAAATCAACTAAAAATAAAGCAGAAATTAATGAAATATCACAAAAAATGTGACGATATCTGCGATAGAATTAAACAAAATACATGACACCACAGTGTATAAACAAAAATGTTGTATGAAACTAAATTATAGACAAGAGTAGGCTAACAAACACAAACAAATCAAAAACAAAACTAAAGAATGCGAAATAATAACGAAAACAATATTAAAACATGTCATCACAGCTAACATAAATAGCAACAGAAGTCGCTTAGCAAATTCCAGTATCGGAAATTTGCAAACCCTACAGAAAACGCTCACAATAGACGACCTCTATGACGTGGCATAATCTAACGGAGACACCACCCAACCGAGAACCCGCTGAAATATAAACATATAAATATACAAATAACATATAAACATAAAACATATAGAATGAGATGATACACAGAAGACTCAGCAGAAGTATAAGGGCACAGTTTACATACAAACAGGCCACTTAACTTATAGGCTTCCAATCGTAGAACAGCAGAAAAACGGATGTCAATCAACGTCCTAAAGAGCGAAGCTCCAACGATGATGGCACATCTGAACTGCTTCCACTGCTAACACGATGGTACAAGAGCTTCTGACATACTGTGTGTTGAGTTGTTTCGGCACTTGACCTTCTAATCCAAAAGTAAGTTGATGGAAATCGGTACTTGGCCTTCTTCAGAAAACAACCCGTTTCAACCGGCACTTGACCTTCTCAAAAAACGACAGCACTGGAACCTTGACAGCAGCAACTTGCTTGACTTGCGTAAAAGATAACAGCAGTCCGAGTTATCCGGCAACATGTAACAACGCCGGGTACTGTCAAATTCTTGTTTCCGTCAAAAAAATTGAAATTTGACTTTTACCGGGCAACGCCGAGTACTTTGAAAATTTTGAAGATGTTGACTGTATTGAAGAATGTTAATTTCTTGAAGGATGCTGATGAATTCTTGTTGAAAATGAAGTGGGTAAGGGACCCCGTGTTTGCTGGTACCAGAATCAAACCAGCTTATGGCCACCAAATGATGCGTGATGCCATATGATGATGGATGGCATCCGCATGTCTGGTTTTGTGTAGTGTGTAGATGTGTTCAGTCAAAACAATGTTCATGCAACAATAACAGGGCAATCCACATAGGACGTCAGTAAACTCACGACGTATAAAGTCAATGAGTCTTGAAACAGCCGTTGACGTTTTTTCTTCATTATTTATTGTGGACGCCACAGTGACAAAATGGTTACGCAAATGTGTAGGCACATCAAACAGTCATTATCACAGCAACATTCAATACAGCAATAAACGGTAGACAGCATTACAATGATGAGTCAGATGCATGTTATATTTCATAGTGCTGTAAATGTAGTCAGGTGAAAACTCCATCCTTTTCTATAACAGCCAGGAGATAACCAGATGTATGAGATCAGTTCACTCTCCTTAGTTTGACTTCAGCAAGACAGACACGTCTGCCGAAGTATAAATAATGTCCTCAAAAATATCCTCTAGATAATAAAGGTTTTCCAAACCTCGTTCATTTAACAAAGTAGCAAGTAATGGTCCTTGGTACCTGCATCAACCGATGCAGTACAATGCAGCGACATGTGAGCTGGGAAAAAACATCTCGTGACGACGACTTTCGCAGACAGGCTATGAATCGAAATCGTTCACGACCCAAAAATCGATAGAGTTAATGAAAATGTTAATTTACCTTGCTTTCAAGAAATACAGAAATATCACGCCTCCCGGCATGTGCAAATACACTAGAGGTATTATCCCGAATAAACGAAATATCCATTAAGAGGACTACACATCCCTGACAGAACAAAAATAGCGGAGATCCCCTCTTCAACGAGGCATCTCTTTCGCCATTCCAAATCGCTCACTCCCACTAGTGGTGGGCGGAAACCGATCGACAAAGAAACAAGACAAGTCATGCGCAGTCCAGCGCAAAATGACCACAGCTCAAACTTAACTGCATTCGATACCAACGCGAGAAGACAAATGCTTACCGAGAAAAGTGACTATAAATTTCAAGCAGTTGTTGCCCTTGCGTTATAAAACAGATATTGAAATAAAACGATGTTGCGAGAATTTATCACATTTATCTGATGGATGGACAAAATGAAATTTGTTAAATTATCTAAACATCATCCAAATACATTTGTATTACAACATATTATGATATTAAGGACAGACCTAAGTCTGAAAATATATCAGGAAAAACTAGGACACAAGATTTAACTGGAATCATGTGGGCATCTAGACAATATGTCCGCCATCACATTATCCGAACCACGGATAGCTCGCACCGTGAAATGGAAAGGCTGAAGAGCAATAGCATAACGAGTAGATCTCGAGCTCTTCAAATCCTTACTTTGCATAGCCGTAAGAGCTTTTTGGTCGGTTTCCATAAAGAAATGCGCGCCCAGAAGGAACCTTTGTAGCTTAAGAATGGACCAAACCATAGCCAACAATTCACGGTCCAAAACCGAGTAATTCCTTTCTGCCGCATTCAGCTTCCTAGAAATATACATTACAGGATGCAGAGTTCCTGAATATTCCTGCATTAGTGCCGCTCCAATGCCAGTGGAAGAGGCATCACTACGAAGGACAAAAGTCTTATCAATCGTCGGTAGTCTTAAGATAGGATGAGATGAGAACAAATTCTTAACCTGATCCAATGAAGATTGGCATTCTTGGGACCAACGCACCATATTAGGAGAACCTTTTTTCAATAACGTTGAAAGTGGTGCCATAATGGAGGACAGATTCTCAATGAATCTTCCATAGAATTGTATCAATCCCAAGAGACTACGCACTTGCTTTTTTGTCTTCGGAACCGAGATATTTAATATCTTTGAAATGTTTTGGTCCTCTGTCTTCAACAGACCATGACCAACCAACTCGATGACCTAGGAAGGAAATTTCACTAAACCCAACAAAAGCTTTAGAGGGTTTAGCAGTCAAACTATGCTCACGTAGAGTAGATAGCAATTCCTTTAGACCCACATAGTGTTCTTCCCAAGTATCGCTGAAAAGACAGATGTCGTCTAAATATGCAATGACATCTGCACGATCTGATAGAATTCGTCGCATCATGCGCACGAAAGTCGCTGGGGCGTTCATAAGCCCGAAAGGCATAAAATTCCATTGAAACAGACCCCTAGGTGTCGAAAAAGCAGTGAGAGGTTTGGCGTGTTCCGTCAGTGGGACTTGCCAATAACCTTTCGACAAGTCTAGTTTAGTAAAGAATTTAGCTTTAGAAAGTCTAATAAGTAGATCATCTAATAACGGCATAGGTTCAGCATCGAACTTCGTAACTTGATTTAATTTGCGATAATCAACGCAAAGACGTATGTTATTGTCTTTCTTTCGAACAATAACTATCGACGAAGAATAAGCTGAAGTGGATGGTTCAATTTTGTAGTTGAATCATTTCATCCAATTCTTTCTCGACTTGTGCTTGAAAATGAATAGGTATTGGGTATGGTCTTACTCTGATCGGATTACGATCAGTAAGTATGATGTCATGTTCTATGACATCTGTGTGTCCAGGAATGTCGGTAAGGACATCCTGATATGATTGTAACGTAGAGGATACTTGACGCTGTTCCTCAAAAGACAAGTTGGAAGAGACTGTAACGTCTCTCCACGATTCCGTTGAAGTAAGTGGAATCGTAGGAAGAGGTAAGTTCACGTCAGAAAAAATAGTTTCCTCATCCTGTATAACGGACAGGGATGAGATGTGACCATGTTGAACTGGAGAGTCGTCCGTCGCCTGGAAAATAGGCTGTAAATAGTCTGGACGTTCAATAAACTCTGTTAGCATATTTATATGGAAGGTTTTATGCCTTCCATCCACATCGACAATATAGTCGACATCAGAAATTTTCGAGACTATAGTGTATGGACCCTTCCAAGAAATGAGAAGTCTATTCTCTCTTGAGGGCAGTAAGACATATGCTTTGTCTCCAGGACAAAGTTGACGTAGGCGTCTTTTCTTATTAGCAAATCGCCTAGCTTTTTCTTTCGCAAATTCGGAAGATGAAGTTGCTAACCTGCACGATTCGATAATCTTTTCTCTAAGAGCTATAACATATTCATATGACGATTGTGTATCATCGTCAATATTATCGGAAGTTATCAAATCGTGTAACAAGGACATTGGCCCGCGCGGTTGCGCGCCAAAGACAAGTTCGAAAGGAGAAAACCCTGTATGCTCGTTGGGAACCTCTCTATAGGCAAAGAGGACTGCAGGTAAAACCCTGTCCCAATCTTCAGGATGATCCTCCGTTATCTTGCCAAGTAAGTTCTTTAGTGTCCTGTTAAGACGTTCTACCAATCCATTGGACATTGGATGATAAATACTACTGAGAGACCTTTTAATGTCTAGCGTAGCCATTACCTGAGACATAACGTCCGAAATTAACTGAGTGCCGTGATCCGACAGTATTTCTCCGGGGAATCCCAGACGAGAAAATACGAGCCAAAGAGCATCAGCGATATCGACAGTTGATATGCTCTTCAGAGGAATAGCCTCTGGCCAACGCGTGCACATGTCCACGCAAGTGAGGATAAATTGGTGTCCTCTGGCTGACTTAATTTTGAACGGACCAATGATGTCTATAGCCATTTTCTGAAACGGCCGAATCGGAATATCTGCAGCCTGAATAGGAGCAGCGTGTCTCGGACCCCTAGACTTGACCTCTTGACAAATTTTGCAAGATCGGCAATAAATTCGGATGTCTTTATTCACGAATGGCCAAAAGAATGACGCAAGGACTCTAGTTTTAGTTCTGGAAAAACCCATGTGTCCAGCACACTGAGAATCGTGTGCATGCCGAAGAATTAAGGCTCTCATACACTTAGGCACAAGAATTTGCGAATGCATAGACTTGTCCGAGTGTTGTACCATTCGTACCAATATACCATTCTTCATAGTAATATACGATTTGTGATTCGTATTTTGATTGGGATCCCCTTTCTTTGCAAGAAGGAAGTATTTCTTCAAAGAAGGATCCTCTTCTTGACGTTTAACAAACGAGTCATGGGAAATCACCAAGTGCTCGTCTTGGCTATCAACTTCATTACTATTATCAGATGAAGTTGGGGGATTAAGAGCTTGAGCTCTTGTCACCACTGCATTGACCGTTTGAATGTTTTTTTTCTTCCCAACTAGAAATTTGTTGCGGGGTGCATTCCTTAACCCCATGAATACGACCGATTATAAGATCCGCAATAGGATTAGGAAGAAGACATGCATGGACATCTCCTGTGAAGAAAGGAGTGTCAATCCTAATAATAGCAGTAGGATAGCTTTCCATAGTACCACCAAATGTAACACATTTGATTGTTTTTCCAGTGGCACAGCAAGGATCTATCAGAGACTCCTTAACCCCGACGGTAGTACATCCCGAATCGAAAAGTACTGAGACTAGCCTATCATTTATTAGACCTTTATCTAAGATGAGAGATCCTCTCCCATCATGCGCAACTGTAGCAGGTAGAGCAGGAAGAGGGTGACCACAACTTAGCGTAGATACAGTTGATGAGTCAAACAATGTTAAGCATTGGGGGCATTCAGTTGCTCTCCCAAAATCGAAAGCACAACCAGTGATAGCCCTAGAGTTACCACTATCATTTACTGTATTACAGGCTCCATCAAACTCTTGTTGCGCAGAGTTTGCCTGTTGGTAAGGTCTTTTCTTGTTAAACCTAGGTCTACCTCGATTATCATTTCCCCTGTAATTATTTTGACTATCATTTCCCCTGTAATTATTTCGACTATCATTTCCCCTGTAATTGTGATCATATTGTCTATTGTAATCATCATTCCGGTTTGAATCCCGGTTTCTAAATTCACCATCGTCATAATCTTGACGTCGAGAATGATTACCTCGAAAATTTGAATAGTTATTATTTGGATAGCCTTTGCGAAAGTGTCTCAAATTATTACCACTAAAATTACGAGAACTACCATCTTGTCTCCACTGCATAGACGAAGAACCATCATGTGTTGGATTACTCCGCTTCTGAGTGTAATTTTGATTACTTCCCCTATTCCAATTTTGTTGAGCACCCTGAAATTTTTTTTTGAAATTAGGGCCATATGGTGTTGCCGAAGCAGCTGGCAACCCTTCTTTCACTTTAGAATTGCTAACTGTAGCATGGGGATGTGCTGTGGCATACTGACAACAGTATTCCTCCATTTCTTTTAAGTTTTTAGGCTTACGCTCATGAAGGAATGCAAGAAAAGAATCATTAACAGATGACAAAACCTTATCTCGCAATAATAAGTCCATTAGACCTTCATATGTTTTCTCAATCTGAGACAACTCAACCCATCGTGTAAATGTACGACGTATCTTTGTAACAAAATCAGAGAAATCTACTCCATTTTCTGGCAACATTGTCCTAAAACGAAGACGATAGTCTTCTTGTTTTAGTTGATATTTTTTAGCAGTGCTGCCCTGACAACATCATAATTAGTCCTCTCATGTTCGTCTATTGTCATAAGAGTAGTCACTGTGTCACCTGTAAAAAATGGCATCAGTTGTTCAACATATTTTTCCTTTTTTATGTTATGCGTATCGCACAAAAATTGGAATCTATCTAGATAATCTGCTACGTCATCCTTTAAAGGATTGAAATGAGGCAATTTAATCCTACTAACAAACTCCTTTGTCGTACTCGAAGTTGTTTGCTGAGCACCCGTACTCGCCAATTTCAATTTCTCTAACTCCAAAGTTGCGAGTCTTTCCTCGTGTTCCATTTTCAAAATATACAAAGAAATAATTTCAATCTTACCAGATTATGAATAAAGAACACAGAAATGCTAGCAAAACTCAGCTGAGCTGCTGGCTATAGTATGGCGTCCCTGAACTTATTTCAATTTATTTCATTTGGAAATCACCACACTTGAAATTTACTGTGTCTATCACTGGACAACTATTGAGGAATGGCAAAAAAGCTCGTCTGAGCGCGGATAATATGATTGTCTGTGGCCAATCAATGCCTTGGTTTTTTTTAATTCAAATTTCTTACACTAAAGTCATATTCAGTCATGCTTCAGTCAAGTATGGATTTTTATCTGTAAGTCCGTCCGTCTCTACTTGCGTTTTCACAAAAACGTACTTGTTTTTTTGAACCAACCTATTCCTCCCCTCTACACTTTTTGTCTGTAAAGTTATTTTTAGCCACAGCTTCCACCAATTCCCCTTCTCTTTTATTCTAACTAGATTTGGACACTTGAGTCTTCAAGGTCGCGATTTTTGTGCAAATAGTGACATGTTAGATTCAATGCAGTCTTTCGCTGATGTGAACAACACTGTCTTTTGTCATTATCTTCATTATTATCTATCCGTCTGTATAATTAAAAGCATATTATTTCACTGCTCAGAATGGGCCATCCGGCCAGCTAATTTTTATATTCCTAACATTAATATTAAGAAAAAGTTACTTTTTGAATTTTGTAATATTTCAAGCATCCGCGTTTAGCCGCTGAATTCAAATAAAAGGCTTGGTATCGCAAAAGCGTCCAATAAATGACTGTGGCGTATCATATCCAAGGTCCCTTCTGTCGAATTCCTTACTTTATGTCAACTTGGGGGGGGGGGGGGACGTGACTTTTCCTCCTTGCCCCACCAATTTGCGTCCATTAACCTCGCTAGTTCAAGTACGCGTTCAGTCAGATTTTTGTCTTTTGATCCTCGTTCCGTTTTGCCTTCAAGTCTAACACCTGATGACCCGCGGCGCGGGCGATCATGTATTCCAGCAGCTTACGCATTGGTTTTTATCCTTACATTTTATCCTTTGGAGATATTTTTACGTTGTATCACTTGTTAATTTTATGACAGTCACGAAATTGTGAGAGAAAGAGCATAAGAGGGTGACTTAGTGGGACTCTTCGTTATTTTTATCTTAACTGTTTGCGGACGGAAGCCATTTAAGTGGCGTTGAAAATTTGGTCACGTTTGGATGGAAGCCACTTTTTTCGCTCTAGGCGACTGCCCCTCTATTTTTGTTTCGTTCTTTGTGAAATGAATTTGCATTAACAATAAAAACTAGAATTTAGGAAACGGAAACTTCCTGTTTTAATTGATGTATACGGCGTTCTCGCACTCTCTTTCGATCTTGATTAAAATTTCTTGATTTGTAAGGTTAGAAAACTCAAAAAATGAGCAGTAGACACAGAGATATTGGACGTAATTATGCTTCTGGAAGTGGAAAACGTAAAGCTAAGGAAGAAAAAGAAAGAAGAGATCAACTTGTGATATCAAAAACACGTAAGCTGACAGAATATTTTGATGTTCATGGTGGTGGTACTCTAACCGCTGAAGCTGGAAGTACAGGAACAACTAGTACTAGTGCAGGCTGTGCAGCAGAAAACATACAGCAAAACCCAGTATACACTGAGTCTGAATGTGAAAGAATAAGTGAAACGAAGAAGTACTCTAATGATATTGGTGACTGGCCGAACAATATAGACGACTGTGAGCATGAATATTGGATATCCAAGGGAAGTGAAAAATGTCAACATGTTGATAGTGCCTTCTCTTCATCCGTGCGATTGTATGACACTGAAAAGAAAACTCGATACTGTCAGAAGTCTTATTTTACACATATTCATAAACTTACAAACAAGCAACATGCAAGAAAATGGTTATGCTATTCAGAAAGTAAAGGGCGCCAATTCTGTTTCCCATGCAAGCTTATGAGTTCAGAATGTTCATCAAAGTTTACTGTGGAAGGGTTTAATGACTGGAAAAATGCAAGCAATCTATTGCGTCGACATGAAGAAAGCTCCTCACATAGACAAGATTTAATTTCACTGTTGATGCGTAAAAACAAAGGTGAACGTGTCGATTCCCAACTTGTGAAACAAATGGACATTCAAGAAAAGTATTGGCACAAACTTCTAAAGCGAATAATTGAAGTTGTGAAGTTTTTAGCAGAACGAGGCCTTTCATTTCGTGGCAGTGATGAAATTGTTGGGTCCCCTTATAACGGGAATTACTTAGGGTTTTTAGAATTACTGGCCAAGTTTGACCCTTTTCTGGCAGAGCATATAAGTACTCATGCAAACAAAGGATTTGGACATACATCATATCTATCTAAAACAACGTGTGAGGAATTCATCAATCTGATTGGATCTAGCATACTGGATCACATTCTCTGTGAAGTGAAGAAATACAAGTATTATTCCGTTTCATTGGATTCTACTCCAGATATATCTAATATGGACAAGCTGACTTTGACTCTGCGCTATGTTTTGCCATCTGGACCAGTTGAAAGATTTGTGACATTTTTGGATATGGAAGGTCATAGTGCTGAACAGCTTACTAAAAGTCTACTTAATTTTTTAAAGGCAAATGACATTGATATTAAAGACTGCCGTGGTCAAAGTTATGACAACGCCAGCAACATGAGTGGCAAGTTTATAGGATTACAAGCACGAATTAAAGAGATGTATAAGTTTGCGCATTACATTCCGTGTTTTGCACATTCACTAAATTTGGTTGGAAAATGTGCTGCTGAAGGTTGTCAAGAAGCAGTCATTTTCTTTGGATTTGTTGAATGCCTATACACCTTCTTTTCTGCTTCCACCTACCGGTGGGGTATCCTTTCTACTGCATTATGTGCTGGCGGTACTCATAATAAGTCCCATTTGCCCTTTGTGAAACGACTGTCAGATACCAGGTGGTCCGCTCGGGCAGATGCAACAAAAGCACTTTTACACAGCTTTTCTGCAATAAAACAAGTCTTGGATGATATTTCAGATAACAATGATCAGAAGGCAGAGTGTCGACAACAGGCTCGTGGTCTACTTTCAACCATGATGAAGTTAGAAGCAGGAATAATGATCATACTGTCTTCTTCTTCCGTCCTTTGCCACCGACCGTCAAAGCAGTCAGTGGCCATTTCGCCTAGTGGCGTCTTAGGGCAACAGCAGATAGGTTTTCCCTGCCATTGTTTCCCATCACGCCTAGTGGCGTCTTTAGGGCAACGGCAAATCAACCCATTTGCTGTTGTTTCCATAATCGAAGTGACTGGCAAACGGGTGATCAGCCCGTTGTGCATGATCATACTGTGGGATCAAGTATTACAGCGTTTTCAAATGACCAGTGCTTCTTTGCAATCTTCTGACCAAGATTTGAATACAGCTTGTGCACTCTATGAATCCCTGTGGTGGTATATTCAAGCTATGAGGTCTACTTTTGCAGACATAGAGCATGTCATGAATTATTCTAATCCCCATATATAAATTAAAACGTAAATGCAAAGCCTAACAAATAAATTTAATAAAAGGAAGAAGAATGGTAAAGAACAGTGCTGTCACAATGACTGTACTCGAAATTCCCCGTGTTTTCTACTTCGTCGGCAAATTGTAACGCCTTCACGTTGATAGTAAAAGCCTACTGTATTATTACCCGCTTTCTTCAATGAAACGTGTGCTGTATTTCTTGGAAAAACAGTGAGATACGCAAGCTGAACAATGACCTAATTTTAATATTTCATTCATTCCATTTTATACACGGCGTAACTAAAGACAGATGGACTAAAGGATAGAGAGAAGGGAGAGGCATAAAGCCGAACACGTGCAACACTAAACACGCGTCGCGCGATACACAATTACTACTATCACGCGTGTAAGGCCACATGCACTAACTTTTTCGGACGGACAGTGATAAAAACACTAACCTTCCCAGAGTTAGGTTTTTAAATCCTGAAAAACTCTTATTAGGAAGATGACAATAGATGGGTTTACGTTTGAAAACATTACAGTACCCAGACAGCACATCTTCGAAACAGGAGGTAGAAGGAATTGCATATTTTGAACGCAGCATATTAGCTCTATTAAATATATATATTTGGGTTCCTTAGGGTTTGCTGACAAAGAATATGTACAACGTTATGCAAATAGTCTAGGAATTAACAAGTTACAGCCAAAATAAAATGATGGTGCTGTCAGACAACACCCAAAATCAGAATCGCTCAGTGGTAGATTTTTTAAACCACCATTGTACGGGAAATGGGCCACAAGTTACATTTGAACTGATTGGCTGGAATGATATGTAAGGCTAAACACGATTAGTCGGACTATAAATGCTATCCTTGGTTGTTAGGGGAGACGTAGGAAGGTAAAAAATTTTTCAAACACTTGTCGAAACGTGGCTCCATTGGCCAGACTCGCTGATATAATCACTTAGGAGCGTTAGTTCGAGACCACTAGTTCAAATAAGCTTGATAAAGCAACAGTGCGTTGAAGCCAGCTCATATTTTTGCTAAATAAAAGCCTGGAACATAAGCAGATGGGAATTTGTGCCAGTATTTGTGCCAGAATTCATTGCTAGTCAACGTATCTGTGTTTATTTCCATAAATTGTGGGACCGTGGTCTTGACGTTATTGAGCAGCACCTGGTCAGAGCTTTGCTGAATCCAGAGTCGGACAGCATACTCCTTGGTCCATTTAGCTATCAGTGAGGTGTCTCCAGAGCCCAGGGGAGAAATCGAGCAGAGGAGTCTTTTCCTGCCGCCATCACGCAAGATAAGCTGACGTGGCCAGCTGAGCTCAACATTATGTACCCCCATCTTAAAATGACCTTGTAAAAATAACATTAAGAGGGGAATTTAATTGTTTTAATATCAGGAACTGAGAACATCTCCAATACTAGTTCCAATAAAGACAAACTATTGAAGTCATGATGACAAATACCAACAGAGCTTGAACAAAACAAAACCAGTATTACCTCATATTACTACTACACAACTGACACACATAGGATACTTTTAATAACATATGTCACTACAAGATTCATATTAATAAATTCTGTACATATAACTTGTAATTAAAATTGATTGTGATTCCTGGTTCCCTTTGTATTTGAATCAGGACACATATACATTCATGACAGCAATGAATACATATTGTTATTTGAAAAGTTATCAGTGACTCCTTTAAGATATCTTGTAGAGTGTTATATGTATGTGAGTGTCACAGTGTTGTCAAGTGTGGTGGAATAAATTAAATTGTTTATCTGTCTGTTGTTGTTTTGACTTACACTTCATCATACACATACCCTAGACATATAACGTAGTCATCACACTATTCCAGAATAATTCTGACTGAGGTATACATATGTGGCAGCAAGTAAGGTTATATATAATACACTACTCTTATTAGATATATATACCTTCACAGCTGATCTCAGTCAGTACACTAAGTCCCCTATAAATATTTATAACATCCCACTTCACCACATATATTGGGGTCTCGCTCTTGGGATTTTGAATCTTTACCTATTAAAAATATTGGGGGTAATTCACTTCAGGGAATATAAGAATTAAAAGGTATCCTTGGGTGGAATTAAATAAGGTTGAGCTCTCGGTGCCTGTGTTGTCCATTAGATATATATTTAGAGATTGAATTGTTGGTTAGACATTGTATAAATTTACCTGATAGACAATGGCGGACCTGGCCAAATTTCGATCTGCTGCTGTTCAGACTGCAAAAGAGTTAGGATTAGATGGGCAAGTTATGGTTGCCTATGTCACTACGGAATGTGACAAATTTATTGAACGCGAAGAAAGAAGGTTTGAAGCCGAAAGAAAGTTAGAAGCTGAAAGGGAAATTAAGAAGTTACAATTTGAGGCTGAGGCTGAGACTAAGAGGTTGCAGATTGAGGCTGAGGCTAAGAAATTGGAGGCAGAAAGAGAAGACAAAAGATTGGCTGCAGAAAGGGAAGAGAAGAAATTAGCTGCAGAAAGGGAAGAGAAGAAATTAGCTGCAGAATTGGAAGCAGAAGAAAGAAGATTGACTGCAGAAAGGGAAGAGAAGAAATTAGCTGCAGAAAGGGAAGCAGAAGAAAGAAGATTGACTGCAGAGAGGGAAGCAGAAAAGGAGGAGAAGAGATTACAAAGGGAACATGAGTTACGACTAAGGGAGTTTGAGTTTCAAGGCCATGCTCCTGAAAATGGTGCCAGTCCCTTTGCCTCTGATGCCACTGCTAGCCAAGGAGCCTCAACCTCAGCTATGAATTTTCATTTAGATCATTTTGTTGAGAAAGACGATGATATAGAGAGCTACCTAAATAGGTATGAACTATTAGCTATCACGTATGGGTTAGAGAGAGAAAGGTGGAGCTTAAAGTTATCTCAGGGACTTCGTGGGGCAGCTTATGAAGTTTTTGCAAAAATGAGCAGAGGTGATCAGGAAAATTATGACATGCTAAAGCAGGCTCTTTTGTTAAGGTATGAAAAGAATGCAGAATTTTATAGGAAAAAATTTAGGAATGCTAAACTACTGTCAGGTGAAACCTATCACCAGTTCTCTGCACGAATAGAGACATACTTGGAGAAATGGACTTCTCTGGGGAAAACCCAAGACCTTAAGGAAATGGTCCTTATAGAGCAATTAAGAGAGTCCATGGCTCCAGACCTGAGAAAGTTTCTCATGGAACAAGGTGCAGAGAGGCTGGGTGAGTTGCTAAATGTTGCTGAAAGGTATCAAGCAGCTCAAGCAGAGGTAACAGGTAATAAAAAGAAACAAGTGGATAACTTTAGGGCACCACAGAACTTTAATAAATTTGATCCTAGGGATCAAAACAAAGGTAAGCACCAGTTTGATAGGCCACGGTATGAAAATAAAAATAAATTCCCACAATTCGATGAAAGGAAATATGATGAAAGAAAATCTTTCAACCAAGGAAAAAGGTGGTGTAAAAATTGTCAGATGGACAATCATGACACTGACCGTTGCAGAAGGAAACCTGTGTATATGGCAACCCTTCAGGTCAGGTCGACCTCAAGACAGGAGGAGGATATTATGTTGGATACCACTCCAGAGAGATGAGGAAGGCACAGGCTGGGGATAAAACACTCAAGCCTTGTTTCAGAAAATTGTCAACTTGTCATACAACTCCAGGCAAGGGAGATTTTTACATGAAAAACAAGTTGATGTATAGGAAGACTGGAGCTAGATCCAAAGGTCAGGGACAGCTGGTACTTCCTAAAAGATACAGGACAGACTTAATAAGGAGCCTACATGTGAAACCAGATGGGGACCATGAGAAGATAGGTACCATCATTCAAAAGGTGGCTCACAATTATTATTGGCCCAAAGCAAGATGGACATTGAGAATTTTGTAGAAAGGTGTAGCATAGCACATGAGGGAACACCCACAAGTGGGAACATTGATCAGGACCTGGACACGCCACGGGGCAAAATTAGGCCTGATAATAAAAAGAAAAATAGATTTGATAAAGTGGACCAAATGGAATGGGAAGCCCCTTTTCACGGACAAGCTTCACTTAACTGTTTTACAATGGCCACTACGCGGAGAGTGCAAAAAGATGTCTTACCCCAGGATAAGCCGAAAATCCCTCAATCGGACTTAAACAAACTGGAGGAAGAGGATGTAGAGAGAAAATCTCTCATCAAGAATTTTAAGTGGGGAGAAAGCCCCAAAAGAAAAATTGGTAGCGGTCGTTTTGTGAATGATAATTCTGGGAGGAAAAATCATCACTATAAAGCTTCGAGTGGAAGAGACCATACCGGTGCATGGACAAATAGGTCCACACAATTAAAGGTCCATATGTAGCTTTGTTAAGAACGTGGACTGATGAAAAGGCAGAGGAAAACATTACATCTTCATACCAATATGTGAATGAGCTGACCACTCGTTTAAAAACTGGCTGGAAACTTGCCAATGAAAATTTGAAACAAGCCAGGAAGAAACATGCTGCCTATTATAACAGGAAGGCGAAAGACAGAAATTTGGCTGTGGGAGAGAAAGTACTGCTTCTTTTGCCCGGGAGTCAGAATAAGTTACAGATTGGATGGCAAGGTCCATATACAGTTCTAGAGAAGGTGTCTAGAACAAATTATAAGATAGATAAGAAGGGGAAAGAAAAAATCTATCATGTGAATCTCCTGAAGAAATATTTGGAAAGAGAACATCAGGAGGAGACACACTTGTTGACCTTGTCCATCGCCATGGAGATGAAAAAGGAACCACTTTCATCATTTGAGTATCCATTACACCCCTGTGAGACAGCAGCACAAGTGAAAATCAGTACACATTTAACGAAAACTCAGAAAGAGAGAGTGCAACAGGTTCTAAATAATCATGCAGAGGTGTTAACAGACTGACCAGGGCATACAAACCTATTGGAATATGATAGGAAACTGATAGACCCCACACCTGTCTGTATGAAACCATATTCGATTCCGTTTGCTAAGGAGAAAGCTTTGAAGGAAGAGATAGACTATCTATTGAAGGAAGGAATTATTTCACACAGTGAATCTTCGTATAGTTCCGGTGTTGTACTCTTAAGGAAGCCCTCTGGAGAACATAGACTCTGTATAGATTACAGGAGACTGAATGCTATTACAGAAGGACAGGTGGATCCATTGCCGGATACAAATCAGCTGTTTGCCAGACTAAATAAAGCTAAATAGTTCTCAAAAGTGGATCTGAGTAAAGGATACTATCAGATTCCAGTAAAGCCTGAGGTTAGACCATACCTAGCTTTTAGTACCTCAGAAGGACACTATGAGTTTAATAGATTGCCATTTGGATTGAAGGATGCGCCTAGTGTCTTCTCTAGAATGATGAGAAAATTGTTGGATGTAAACATTTCGGAGGAACGTAATGAATCCCTGAGTTGCCTCTTTGATTGAGGATATTCCGAATGTTTCATACAGGATAATAAGAAGATTATGGGATCCACTACGAAAACTCTGCTATCACCAGGTATATGTTATCTCCTCATAACGTACATTTTGAGAGAAATATAATGTTCTCTGGACATGTCATTGCGCAGACTCAGAGAAGAGAAATGGTGAATACGGGTTGCGAAGCAGCATTAAGACAAGCACTCACACTTGCGGCTGTTCAGTAACATAACCGAAATATATTATTGGTTGTAGAAGTCTGAGGCAGATTTCATGAGTAGTGCCTACTCTGAATGGACCCAACTACATAAAACCATGATAGCACCACAGCAGAGTAAAGTCAAGTTGACTTACATTTCTCTATGTGTATATAGAATAAAGGACTGACATATAATGTCTGTTTTAAGAGGGGAGATGTCATGAATTATTCTAATCCCCATATATAAATTAAAACGTAAATGCAAAGCCTAACAAATAAATTTAATAAAAGGAAGAAGAATGGTAAAGAACAGTGCTGTCACAATGACTGTACTCGAAATTCCCCGTGTTTTCTACTTCGTCGGCAAATTGTAACGCCTTCACGTTGATAGTAAAAGCCTACTGTATTATTACCCGCTTTCTTCAATGAAACGTGTGCTGTATTTCTTGGAAAAACAGTGAGATACGCAAGCTGAACAATGACCTAATTTTAATATTTCATTCATTCCATTTTATACACGGCGTTACTAAAGACAGATGGACTAAAGGATAGAGAGAAGGGAGAGGCATAAAGCCGAACACGTGCAACACTAAACACGCGTCGCGCGATACACAATTACTACTATCACGCGTGTAAGGCCACATGCACTAACTTTTTCGGACGGACAGTGATAAAAACACTAACCTTCCCAGAGTTAGGTTTTTAAATCCTGAAAAACTCTTATTAGGAAGATGACAATAGATGGGTTTACGTTTGAAAACATTACAGTACCCAGACAGCACATCTTCGAAACAGGAGGTAGAAGGAATTGCATATTTTGAACGCAGCATATTAGCTCTATTAAATATATATATATTTGGGTTCCTTAGGGTTTGCTGACAAAGAATATGTACAACGTTATGCAAATAGTCTAGGAATTAACAAGTTATAGCCAAAATAAAATGATGGTGCTGTCAGACAACACCCAAAATCAGAATCGCTCAGTGGTAGATTTTTTAAACCACCATTGTACGGGAAATGGGCTACAAGTTATATTTGAACTGATTGGCTGGAATGATATGTAAGGCTAAACACGATTAGTCGGACTATAAATGCTATCCTTGGTTGTTAGGGGAGACGTAGGAAGGTAAAATTTTTTCAAACACTTGTCGAAACGTGGCTCCATTGGCCAGACTCGCTGATATAATCACTTAGGAGCGTTAGTTCGAGACCACTAGTTCAAATAAGCTTGATAAAGCAACAGTGCGTTGAAGCCAGCTCATATTTTTGCTAAATAAAAGCCTGGAACATAAGCAGATGGGAATTTGTGCCAGTATTTGTGCCAGAATTCATTGCTAGTCAACGTATCTGTGTTTATTTCCATAAATTGTGGGACCGTGGTCTTGACGTTATTGAGCAGCACCTGGTCAGAGCTTTGCTGAATCCAGAGTCGGACAGCATACTCCTTGGTCCATTTAGCTATCAGTGAGGTGTCTCCAGAGCCCAGGGGAGAAATCGAGCAGAGGAGTCTTTTCCTGCCGCCATCACGCAAGATAAGCTGACGTGGCCAGCTGAGCTCAACATTATGTACCCCCATCTTAAAATGACCTTGTAAAAATAACATTAAGAGGGGAATTTAATTGTTTTAATATCAGGAACTGAGAACATCTCCAATACTAGTTCCAATAAAGACAAACTATTGAAGTCATGATGACAAATACCAACAGAGCTTGAACAAAACAAAACCAGTATTACCTCATATTACTACTACACAACTGACACACATAGGATACTTTTAATAACATATGTCACTACAAGATTCATATTAATAAATTCTGTACATATAACTTGTAATTAAAATTGATTGTGATTCCTGGTTCCCTTTGTATTTGAATCAGGACACATATACATTCATGACAGCAATGAATACATATTGTTATTTGAAAAGTTATCAGTGACTCCTTTAAGATATCTTGTAGAGTGTTATATGTATGTGAGTGTCACAGTGTTGTCAAGTGTGGTGGAATAAATTAAATTG
Source organism: Oreohelix idahoensis (assembly GCA_024509875.1). NCBI lineage: Eukaryota > Metazoa > Mollusca > Gastropoda > Stylommatophora > Oreohelicidae > Oreohelix > Oreohelix idahoensis. Next base: position 51,144 of record JAMPIV010002871.1, read on the forward strand.
TTTATCTGTCTGTTGTTGTTTTGACTTACACTTCATCATACACATACCCTAGACATATAACGTAGTCATCACACTATTCCAGAATAATTCTGACTGAGGTATACATATGTGGCAGCAAGTAAGGTTATATATAATACACTACTCTTATTAGATATATATACCTTCACAGCTGATCTCAGTCAGTACACTAAGTCCCTTATAAATATTTATAACATCCCACTTCACCACATATATTGGGGTCTCGCTCTTGGGATTTTGAATCTTTACCTATTAAAAATATTGGGGGTAATTCACTTCAGGGAATATAAGAATTAAAAGGTATCCTTGGGTGGAATTAAATAAGGTTGAGCTCTCGGTGCCTGTGTTGTCCATTAGATATATATTTAGAGATTGAATTGTTGGTTAGACATTGTATAAATTTACCTGATAGACAATGGCGGACCTGGCCAAATTTCGATCTGCTGCTGTTCAGACTGCAAAAGAGTTAGGATTAGATGGGCAAGTTATGGTTGCCTATGTCACTACGGAATGTGACAAATTTATTGAACGCGAAGAAAGAAGGTTTGAAGCCGAAAGAAAGTTAGAAGCTGAAAGGGAAATTAAGAAGTTACAATTTGAGGCTGAGGCTGAGACTAAGAGGTTGCAGATTGAGGCTGAGGCTAAGAAATTGGAGGCAGAAAGAGAAGACAAAAGATTGGCTGCAGAAAGGGAAGAGAAGAAATTAGCTGCAGAAAGGGAAGAGAAGAAATTAGCTGCAGAATTGGAAGCAGAAGAAAGAAGATTGACTGCAGAAAGGGAAGAGAAGAAATTAGCTGCAGAAAGGGAAGCAGAAGAAAGAAGATTGACTGCAGAGAGGGAAGCAGAAAAGGAGGAGAAGAGATTACAAAGGGAACATGAGTTACGACTAAGGGAGTTTGAGTTTCAAGGCCATGCTCCTGAAAATGGTGCCAGTCCCTTTGCCTCTGATGCCACTGCTAGCCAAGGAGCCTCAACCTCAGCTATGAATTTTCATTTAGATCATTTTGTTGAGAAAGACGATGATATAGAGAGCTACCTAAATAGGTATGAACTATTAGCTACCACGTATGGGTTAGAGAGAGAAAGGTGGAGCTTAAAGTTATCTCAGGGACTTCGTGGGGCAGCTTATGACGTTTTTGCAAAAATGAGCAGAGGTGATCAGGAAAATTATGACATGCTAAAGCAGGCTCTTTTGTTAAGGTATGAAAAGAATGCAGAATTTTATAGGAAAAAATTTAGGAATGCTAAACTACTGTCAGGTGAAACCTATCACCAGTTCTCTGCACGAATAGAGACATACTTGGAGAAATGGACTTCTCTGGGGAAAACCCAAGACCTTAAGGAAATGGTCCTTATAGAGCAATTAAGAGAGTCCATGGCTCCAGACCTGAGAAAGTTTCTCATGGAACAAGGTGCAGAGAGGCTGGGTGAGTTGCTAAATGTTGCTGAAAGGTATCAAGCAGCTCAAGCAGAGGTAACAGGTAATAAAAAGAAACAAGTGGATAACTTTAGGGCACCACAGAACTTTAATAAATTTGATCCTAGGGATCAAAACAAAGGTAAGCACCAGTTTTGATAGGCCACGGTATGAAAATAAAAATAAATTCCCACAATTCGATGAAAGGAAATATGATGAAAGAAAATCTTTCAACCAAGGAAAAAGGTGGTGTAAGAATTGTCAGATGGACAATCATGACACTGACCGTTGCAGAAGGAAACCTGTGTATATGGCAACCCTTCAGGTCAGGTCGACCTCAAGACAGGAGGAGGATATTATGTTGGATACCACTCCAGAAGAGATGAGGAAGGCACAGGCTGGGGATAAAACACTCAAGCCTTGTTTCAGAAAATTGTCAACTTGTCATACAACTCCAGGCAAGGGAGATTTTTACATGAAAAACAAGTTGATGTATAGGAAGACTGGAGCTAGATCCAAAGGTCAGGGACAGCTGGTACTTCCTAAAAGATACAGGACAGACTTAATAAGGAGCCTACATGTGAAACCAGATGGGGACCATGAGAAGATAGGTACCATCATTCAAAAGGTGGCTCACAATTATTATTGGCCCAAAGCAAGATGGGACATTGAGAATTTTGTAGAAAGGTGTAGCATAGCACATGAGGGAACACCCACAAGTGGGAACATTGATCAGGACCTGGACACGCCACGGGGCAAAATTAGGCCTGATAATAAAAAGAAAAATAGATTTGATAAAGTGGACCAAATGGAATGGGAAGCCCCTTTTCACGGACAAGCTTCACTTAACTGTTTTACAATGGCCACTATGCGGAGAGTGCAAAAAGATGTCTTACCCCAGGATAAGCCGACAATCCCTCAATCGGACTTAAACAAACTGGAGGAAGAGGATGTAGAGAGGACATCTCTCATCAAGAATTTTAAGTGGGGAGAAAGCCCCAAAAGAAAAATTGGTAGCGGTCGTTTTGTGAATGATAATTCTGGGAGGAAAAATCATCACTATAAAGCTTCGAGTGGAAGAGACCATACCGGTGCATGGACAAATAGGTCCACACAATTAAAGGTCCATATGTAGCTTTGTTAAGAACGTGGACTGATGAAAAGGCAGAGGAAAACATTACATCTTCATACCAATATGTGAATGAGCTGACCACTCGTTTAAAAACTGGCTGGAAACTTGCCAATGAAAATTTGAAACAAGCCAGGAAGAAACATGCTGCCTATTATAACAGGAAGGCGAAAGACAGAAATTTGGCTGTGGGAGAGAAAGTACTGCTTCTTTTGCCCGGGAGTCAGAATAAGTTACAGATTGGATGGCAAGGTCCATATACAGTTCTAGAGAAGGTGTCTAGAACAAATTATAAGATAGATAAGAAGGGGAAAGAAAAAATCTATCATGTGAATCTCCTGAAGAAATATTTGGAAAGAGAACATCAGGAGGAGACACACTTGTTGACCTTGTCCATCGCCATGGAGATGAAAAAGGAACCACTTTCATCATTTGAGTATCCATTACACCCCTGTGAGACAGCAGCACAAGTGAAAATCAGTACACATTTAACGAAAACTCAGAAAGAGAGAGTGCAACAGGTTCTAAATAATCATGCAGAGGTGTTAACAGACTGACCAGGGCATACAAACCTATTGGAATATGATAGGAAACTGATAGACCCCACACCTGTCTGTATGAAACCATATTCGATTCCGTTTGCTAAGGAGAAAGCTTTGAAGGAAGAGATAGACTATCTATTGAAGGAAGGAATTATTTCACACAGTGAATCTTCGTATAGTTCCGGTGTTGTACTCTTAAGGAAGCCCTCTGGAGAACATAGACTCTGTATAGATTACAGGAGACTGAATGCTATTACAGAAGGACAGGTGGATCCATTGCCGGATACAAATCAGCTGTTTGCCAGACTAAATAAAGCTAAATAGTTCTCAAAAGTGGATCTGAGTAAAGGATACTATCAGATTCCAGTAAAGCCTGAGGTTAGACCATACCTAGCTTTTAGTACCTCAGAAGGACACTATGAGTTTAATAGATTGCCATTTGGATTGAAGGATGCGCCTAGTGTCTTCTCTAGAATGATGAGAAAATTGTTGGATGTAAACATTTCGGAGGAACGTAATGAATCCCTGAGTTGCCTCTTTGATTGAGGATATTCCGAATGTTTCATACAGGATAATAAGAAGATTATGGGATCCACTACGAAAACTCTGCTATCACCAGGTATATGTTATCTCCTCATAACGTACATTTTGAGGGAAATATAATGTTCTCTGGACATGTCATTGCGCAGACTCAGAGAAGAGAAATGGTGAATACGGGTTGCGAAGCAGCATTAAGACAAGCACTCACACTTGCGGCTGTTCAGTAACATAACCGAAATATATTATTGGTTGTAGAAGTCTGAGGCAGATTTCATGAGTAGTGCCTACTCTGAATGGACCCAACTACATAAAACCATGATAGCACCACAGCAGAGTAAAGTCAAGTTGACTTACATTTCTCTATGTGTATATAGAATAAAGGACTGACATATAATGTCTGTTTTAAGAGGGGAGATGTCATGAATTATTCTAATCCCCATATATAAATTAAAACGTAAATGCAAAGCCTAACAAATAAATTTAATAAAAGGAAGAAGAATGGTAAAGAACAGTGCTGTCACAATGACTGTACTCGAAATTCCCCGTGTTTTCTACTTCGTCGGCAAATTGTAACGCCTTCACGTTGATAGTAAAAGCCTACTGTATTATTACCCGCTTTCTTCAATGAAACGTGTGCTGTATTTCTTGGAAAAACAGTGAGATACGCAAGCTGAACAATGACCTAATTTTAATATTTCATTCATTCCATTTTATACACGGCGTAACTAAAGACAGATGGACTAAAGGATAGAGAGAAGGGAGAGGCATAAAGCCGAACACGTGCAACACTAAACACGCGTCGCGCGATACACAATTACTACTATCACGCGTGTAAGGCCACATGCACTAACTTTTTCGGACGGACAGTGATAAAAACACTAACCTTCCCAGAGTTAGGTTTTTAAATCCTGAAAAACTCTTATTAGGAAGATGACAATAGATGGGTTTACGTTTGAAAACATTACAGTACCCAGACAGCACATCTTCGAAACAGGAGGTAGAAGGAATTGCATATTTTGAACGCAGCATATTAGCTCTATTAAATATATATATTTGGGTTCCTTAGGGTTTGCTGACAAAGAATATGTACAACGTTATGCAAATAGTCTAGGAATTAACAAGTTATAGCCAAAATAAAATGATGGTGCTGTCAGACAACACCCAAAATCAGAATCGCTCAGTGGTAGATTTTTTAAACCACCATTGTACGGGAAATGGGCCACAAGTTACATTTGAACTGATTGGCTGGAATGATATGTAAGGCTAAACACGATTAGTCGGACTATAAATGCTATCCTTGGTTGTTAGGGGAGACGTAGGAAGGTAAAATTTTTTTTCAAACACTTGTCGAAACGTGGCTCCATTGGCCAGACTCGCTGATATAATCACTTAGGAGCGTTAGTTCGAGACCACTAGTTCAAATAAGCTTGATAAAGCAACAGTGCGTTGAAGCCAGCTCATATTTTTGCTAAATAAAAGCCTGGAACATAAGCAGATGGGAATTTGTGCCAGTATTTGTGCCAGAATTCATTGCTAGTCAACGTATCTGTGTTTATTTCCATAAATTGTGGGACCGTGGTCTTGACGTTATTGAGCAGCACTTGGTCAGAGCTTTGCTGAATCCAGAGTCGGACAGCATACTCCTTGGTCCATTTAGCTATCAGTGAGGTGTCTCCAGAGCCCAGGGGAGAAATCGAGCAGAGGAGTCTTTTCCTGCCGCCATCACGCAAGATAAGCTGACGTGGCCAGCTGAGCTCAACATTATGTACCCCCATCTTAAAATGACCTTGTAAAAATAACATTAAGAGGGGAATTTAATTGTTTTAATATCAGGAACTGAGAACATCTCCAATACTAGTTCCAATAAAGACAAACTATTGAAGTCATGATGACAAATACCAACAGAGCTTGAACAAAACAAAACCAGTATTACCTCATATTACTACTACACAACTGACACACATAGGATACTTTTAATAACATATGTCACGACAAGATTCATATTAATAAATTCTGTACATATAACTTGTAATTAAAATTGATTGTGATTCCTGGTTCCCTTTGTATTTGAATCAGGACACATATACATTCATGACAGCAATGAATACATATTGTTATTTGAAAAGTTATCAGTGACTCCTTTAAGATATCTTGTAGAGTGTTATATGTATGTGAGTGTCACAGTGTTATCAAGTGTGGTGGAATAAATTAAATTGTTTATCTGTCTGTTGTTGTTTTGACTTACACTTCATCATACACATACCCTAGACATATAACGTAGTCATCACACTATTCCAGAATAATTCTGACTGAGGTATACATATGTGGCAGCAAGTAAGGTTATATATAATACACTACTCTTATTAGATATATATACCTTCACAGCTGATCTCAGTCAGTACACTAAGTCCCCTATAAATATTTATAACATCCCACTTCACCACAGAGCAAAAGGCCAAGGATCTGACTGAGTGTGAACATTATCAAGAACAAACTCAAAAACACAAACGAAATCGAGAGTATGATGATTTCAGTGGTTTCAGCACACTTGATCCACTTGTTGAATCTCAAACGCCTTCTCAGCAGTTTAAAAGCCGAACATTTCTTGTCCTTATTGATAGCTTGCTCTCTGCCTTGTCAAAACGCCAGAAATTTTATCAAAAGTTGAATGATGTATTTGGATTCCTTCGTCAGTTACAGTCGTTTACACCTGAAGAGGTGGTAACGAGATCATCGAATCTTATTAAATCATATCCGGAAGATCTGGAAGAAAGTCTTTGTGAAGAACTTGTGCAGTTTACAGAACTGTTGAAAACTGATCTTGCTTCTCATATTGGCACTACTCTAGACCTTGTAGAGTTACAGTTTTACCGTTTGATAATTGACAATTCTTTGGAGTCTTGTTTTCCAAATGTAGAAATCGCCTTGCGCATCTATTTGTCACTAATGGTAACCAACTGCAGTGGACAACGATCATTTTCAAAACTGAAACTTATTAAAAATGAACTAAGGAGTACCATGGGTCAAAAGAGATTGAACAATCTCACACTAATGAGCATTAAACATAAACTTCTGCGTGAAATTGATATATCCTATATCATCAACAAATTTGCTCATGCTAAATGTAGAAACATTAATATTTAAACAATAATGTTGACCGTGTTCTTACTTTTGATAATGATAATTATTATGCAAATTAAAAATGTATGTGTTCAAATATATTTGTGTTGTTTTATTGTTTTTTTTTTTAAATATAGGGCCCCTTTCTTAATATATGCTACAGGCCCCGTACTAGCTTAATCCGGCCCTGGTTGCAACCCAGGTTCTATGCTTGTGAAGTTGGTTGTTATGTACTGACCCTGTTGTGTACGTTCTTAATTAAACCAATGATGATAGTGACCTTCTTTGTTCTTGGGTACGCTTGTCTGTTACGTTAGTTATTGGACTTGTCTTGCTAATGTGACCGCTGAGTGATACTTAATGACCAGACAACTATTATAACTGCAATGACTGATCGACTCGTAGCTGACAACAAAATTCCTTTATTGTTGACTATAACATATTTACAGTTGGCCATCTCCGTGCCTAATTATAAAGGTAGTAAGAAGACACATGCCCTCTACATTGACACTTTCATACAGCTTTTAATTCACTGGTCAGGAACTAGTTGATTAACGCTTGACCTGTGCTGACTACTGTAATACTGTCTACTATTCTATACTTGTTAATGGGCTGTTCTCAATATATTCAATGTGGCTTCGAAATATTAACTGGGTCACCACCAGTGCTGAAAACTTATTCTTAGCCACTAGAACTGATCTTCATAAAGTCTGCCCTATACGTCTGACACTAGACCACTGGTTCTAAACACTTGTCTTTGACTATCTGCACTTGATCAACTATTCGAGAGTTTACCCACCAAGGTTTCTTGAATGAACTGCTGGCGACATACTTGACACAGCTCGACATGGAAACTATTTGTCGTGAAACAATCTTTTGTCTGTCTTCCTTTCTGCAAACTGTAGCGGCACCGTAAATACAATGGTACCTGAGCTGGCCATTACTTTATATATGGTCTCTACGGTTAATCTATGCTAACTGGCTCTCAGCTGACTGCCTGAGCCAAACGTCGAGTGAAGAGTCAAGTAAACTCTTCTGTCAGCGCACGGACTTCCCGTGTCGCTGATGACGTATCAACTAAGTCCCGCTACTCAATAATTATCCCTTGTTATTCTAATCCCAGTTATCTCCCCTTCCTATCACATTGCATCTGGCCATCTTATACGGAGGATCCATCGGAGACATCTATTTACAAATGTATGTAGCTTGGAGGTGATACTCTTTGAAACATGCAATGTCTCTGACCCATACAGCAAGACTGACTTCATATTTGAGTTAAAGATTCTAATTTTGTTCTCTCTTGATATAGCTGAGGAGTTCCATATTGGTCGAATGGCATTAAAAGCGCATCTGGCTTTATTTATTTTTGAACAGACGTCATCAGCTGTCCCCCCTCGTTTGTCAATATTACTCCCCAGATATGTTAAGCTTTCTACTTCTTCAATGACTTGATCACTGATCTTCATCGAGTCCGTCTGAATATTATTTATTCTCATTTCTTTGTTTTATTTACATTTGTGTGTAGTCCCATATGTTCTGCTTCTGTTACTATTCTATTTGTTTTCTCCTGCATATCTTGCTGTCTATGTGACAGAAGGCACAAATCATCTGCAAAGTCTAGATCCTCCAGTTGTTTGTTAAATGTCCACTGTATTCCAGTTTTCTCTCCCTCTGTTGTCTGTCTCATAACCCAGTCTATGACCAAATTGTTGGTGAAAGCAGACATTCCTGTTTGGCTCCACTTTGTACTGTGAAGGGCTCTGATAGTTATCCTTTGTGTACTACTTTACATGAGGCCTCCTGGTAGAAATCTAGAAATCTTGGATGATTTTAATAAATTTCTCTTTGAGTAGACAGTTGGTAGGTAAGTCACTGCACTGGCTTTTTGACAGCGTGTTTCAATTTCTCTGCCTAGTTTTCAATTTTTACTTAACTACAGTATTGTTACAGTAGTTAGCAATACAAGAAAAATGACAGCTGACATAATGCTACTAGTTCAAGACCAAAGACATGTGTGAAGAGAAGGATTTACACTCGCAGCGAATTTTGAGCTTAGCTGTTGTTGTTAAAGCTGTTGTTGTTATTGTTTAGTTAACTAAGGTGGCTCAGCTTGTTACTACTTCGCGGCAAATACCAAGTTGAAGTATCTTTAGCATTATCTACATTGTAAATCGAAGCTTTTCTTGTGACGTTTCTGCCATTCCTAAACTTGTTGAGTTAGAGTCAAGAGCTTCAGCTTCTTTCATGAGTAATCTTTCTTGGCTTGACTTGCATTTAAAGAATGTTGACAGCTACTTTCGAGCTAAAAGGGGACAGGGGTGGCATACCGTGCATTCTTCGCCATACATGGGGGATCTCCAAATATGCAGTGATAAAGTACTGTGCTCTGGTTCTGGGTTCTTCCAAAGAATATTCAAGCCACTTCCCAGCCTCCCATGCCTATCCTCCATCCATTATAAGATCTCTCTACACGCACCCAACCAGGTCAACGCCCAAGTTAAAAGATGAATGTGTTAAAGAGATCATTTACATCTTTGTTTGACAACGGTAAAGCAGTTAAAGACAGTGGACGCTAATTAAATGATTTTCATTACTGATAAACTGATACTACCTGGGCTTTCCAAGTTTCCGGACACCTGTATACTTGGAAACTCTAATGAGGGTTAAAGAAAGCAAGTAAATATTGTTGGCTCATTTTTAAAATTATTTGTTTAATTAACTAATTTGAGTCGTTAAGAGTATACAATTAAATTTAAAAGAAATTAAGATGAGAAGACAACAATTTAGGCAAACTTAACAGAGAATATCCAGCTATATTTAAAGTTTTCACTAACGTGGAACAGATGGCAAGGACTAGACAAGTGTCTCTGAAACAAGAGGCGAGAAAAGAGGCTGAGATGGATCGTACATTCATTGAGGATACCTGTTTATAGCACTGCCAGCCACTCCTTATTCTGTAATCCTCAGTGAAGGAGAGGTCAAGGGGATAGAAACACGCATAAGGATTTGACCTCAAGCCAGATATCATCATTATCATCCTTCAGCACCCCAAGGAGCATGGGCCTTCAACAAACAAAGTCTTCTTGTCCCGTGCCATCAGTTCAAGTTCCTGCCATGTTTTCTTCATCCCCTTTGTGTCTGTCCCCAGTTATCTTCTCCACGTGTTCGTTAGTCTCACTCTACCTCTTTTAACGTGGGCATTGCAGACAAAAGTACTGCGTCGTAATGTTATCAAAAGGTTCCCTTTGACACCAGACATACAAGAATTAAATTAGAAAGACCAGAACAGGAAGGCTATTCATGGTTTTTTCTTTTTACGGTTTATGATACTGAAAGGTGATGATGATGGTGTTGATATGAGTATACACCATTTCTAATTTCGCTGTCATTTTTCTGACGAAACGAAAGACGATTTTGCTGCTCCAGTGGCTGCGCGCCGGAAACAAAGCATGGCTATTAGCTCTCTTCGAAAGCGAGTACCGCATGCGCAGTACAACAGGAAGTTGAGACCGTTGTTTGTGAACATCATCAGGTTGGTGACAACAAAGGCCAATTCTTGGTCTTCTGGTGTCTGCAATATACAGAAACTAGAAATGTATTATCTTCACATTACAATTCAAAATTATAATTGAAGGACATCCATGTTTTACAGGGGACCCAAAAGGGGAACAAACAATAGCATCACTGTAACCAGAGCCAGTTTAGGGATTTTTCTAGGTGATGCCAGGTCTCAAATTGGGGAGGCCGCCCACCCTTCGCCAAATTCCATGCAGTGGTGTACGTGCTCTTCAATCAATCAATACCCTTTAGCTCCCCGAGGAGCATAAGCCTTCAACAAACACATGCCAAGTCTTCCTGTCCTGTGCCATCCGCTCAAGTTCTTTCCATATTGTCCTCATCATTTTCACATCTGTATCCAGTTCTCTTCTCCGTGTGTTTTTGGTCTACCTCTGCCTCTCTTTCCCTGTGGATTCCAGAACAAAGATTGCCTTGTAATGCTATCAGCTGGTCTCCTCAATGTGTGTCCTATTCATCGCCAGCGTCTTCTTCTCAACTCTTGTTCCACTGGCGCTTGTCTGGTTCTTGTCATCAATTCCACATTTGTGACTTTGTCATACCATTTCAGTCCTTCTATTCTACGCAAGCACCCGTTTATAAAAGTCTGTAGCTTTTTGGTTTTTGTTTTTGTTGTTCTCCATGTTTCAGAGTATGTGCTCTTATGAGACTCAATTGTATGCTGTTGAGCTGGATCATTCTGTAATCCGCAAGTGATGTACACTGTAGAATTTCACAATAACGTATTTTTCATTTTTCTTCTTTGTATCTTGGCCGCTGACTGGCAAAGCACACAGTGACCGTCACGCCTGGTAGCGTCTTATAAGGCAGCAGCACAGCGTCTCTACTTGCTCAGTCTTCAGCTATCCTTCATGTGGTGGCCCAGCTCTGGTTTATGCTTTGCAATTCTACCTCCACAGTTCTCCGCCAGGTAGCTTTCACAATAATATAATACATTAATGTTAATAAAATCTTATGGCAGGTGTCATTAACTGTTTGTACGCGTAATATGGGAGTCATTAACTTATGCTCTGTCTGGAGCTAGATTTGTTTAGGTGATGTTTAAGTGGAAGTGAGTTTAGTTTTGTTTTGTTTATGGTATGACTAGCAGTGGAGGGGTGTTGGCAGGTTTACGTGTGTGACTGAGGTGGTATGAACGAAGTGATATTTGAATGCTGGTCAGGTGTGAAAATGTCAAGTGTTAGAGCGAGCAGTTGAATGAGACTTGAGCTGAAAAGTGAATGTTTTCGGACGGTGAAGTTTTATACTGAGCGCCGCCAGGGCGTAGGGAGGCAGCATTGTGATTGTTCCTTTGGTCCTCTGGCATAGAGTTAGATTATGAGATTGTCACATATTATTTACACGTGTTGGTAATGTTTGCCTTTGGCGAGCTTGCCGTGTGAGAGAAGTAACAGTGTATTGTTTTGGTTAAGTGTGTGCTTATTTTCTTTGTAGCACGCCCATTCAACCGTTTACCATATACATGGAACTGTTAATTGTGTGATGGGGTGGGCGAGATGATGATGATGCTGTTGTGATATGTGATCACTTGCACCGACCCGAACAACAATAAAACTCTTGATTCTAAGGCAGGGGCTGTATTTATTCATACAACCCAGTCAGTGACCGAGCGCGTGAAGCAAACATTAAACAAATAAAACAAAGCAAAACACCCAGCCCAGTGCTCGATTGCTAATCTGAAGAAGCAAACAAAGCAATGACTAGTTAAATTCATAGTTAAATAATGAGAAACGATACTCTCACCTGCCAAACAGTCCTTCCACGCCACCTGACACACTCAACTATCACACACACACACACTCATGCGTGTCGTCCAATGCGACTAGTATGGTGTTGTGCATGAGGCTGGCAATCTCACCATGTAACATAGATTGCTACCGAAACCACTACTGCAAGAGCATCTGAATGCTTCATATGGAGGCAAACCACATTGGTGACCCCATGCTCCATCAGAAGCGAGAAGAGACATAATGTGTCCCCAAGTAGACCCACGTGCTCTCACAAACCATTCTACACATAACAATAATTAAATAATAATGAAATATGCATAAAATAATATTCAACTATATGTACAACGAATACTCTCAATAATGAGCATAAACCACCACCTCGCAACTGATCCATCTCAATATTCATCCCTGTACTCTGAAGCATGTCGTATATGCCGACTGACGAAATTGGGAACTCATCATATAAAACACATTGTTACAGAAACAAACCACTGCCATAGCATATGAATGCTTCTTGCAGGCTTCTGTTGGATTCAGCCGCACTGTCGCCCTGCCCCCGCAAGGAGCAAACAGGAACGTTTATGTCTCAAATGTGCTCCACGTACCAAAAGTAGGGGTATCATATTTACAAGGCATATTAATGACTATAACTAAATACATCACCTAAACGAAATTTAACACGAAAACTATGTACTGTACACAACCAGGTGTAACTAAAGTCGACTGGGACAATAAAACAATTATCGTGAAACAAACTTTAGCCTAAACTATCTCTTCCATTACTGAAGAAAATTACATTAACCTGCCTTCACCCACGTGTCAATTCACACAATATAAAATAGCGTAATATTACTAGGCCTATAACACGTGATAACTAAGGGTGTTATTGTCGACTCAGGCGCCGCTTTTATACACATTGCGTGATGCTTTTCATGAAAACGTGGCTGCCATCTTGCCAACAAGTTATATTATCTAAATTAAAGGGTTACATTATAATACTAAATATTATATAAATGATGGCTTAGCAAAGCTATTTAAAGCAGTACAGATAAACACTGTATAAAGGACTAAGAAAGCTAACATCAATTAGCTATAGCCGATCTTACTAATACTTACACCACGTTATCAGTCTAACATTACTGAAGAAGCACAGGACTTTATTCTAGTAAGCTGTAACATATTAATAAATTGCAGCACTCACCACACTAAGATAAACTATTTCGGCATCAGCACCGTAGTTAATAAATATAACAATCTAAATCGCGCCACAATCAAATATTATTCAAACCGACGTGTCGGGTTTATATAAGATCATTGAAGGTTTCCTTAACCCCAAACAATATGGAAATACTTAACCATTAATTTCATTTACACAAATGTAATAACCGAATATGTCAGATCTAGTACCGACCACGTGTTATATTTCCTGAACATGAACCATCTGCTCCAGCCACGCGATGTCTGAATAAATTTAGATCTGAAACCAACCGCACGCGAAATATAAATAACATTGAATTAAGTACATAATTATTTAAAATACTACGGCACAAAGATGGTGATCCTATATCCTTTCTAACACTATAAAGACTTTACAATGTTGGAGAATATTATTAGGCCTATATCTACTCACAAGTTCTAGGCATCTTCAGATTTCAACTCTGGTTTGGCGATTTCTTCTCTCTGCGTCTAGCGTTGAAATGACAGAAGATTTCAACCGGCCAAACTCAGGCGCGGTCAGTCTGAGCGCTTCTCTTCTCTGATTGGCTGTTGCTCTGTCAGCGGGCATGACTAATGTTCTATTTTTAGATTCTGTGAGTAACGCTAAAATGGTTTCCAAGTCGCAATGTTGAAGTAAAAAGGAAGAGAACGACAGACGAAATGACGATGACAAGATGGCGCCGCGATGACAAGGTGGCGCTGTCACAATTATATCAGGACGTGTTTCATTTAGGGTCAGATTTTTCTTCATTGTGTGTATTCTAGGCTCTTTACTGTATTATTTAACACGCTGGCGATTTTTACTTTAAGTTACGGTTCCGTCTTTTGTGTTGTTCAGAATATTAATTATTTATGATGACGTTGCTTTGTTACAACTGTTGGTGTTGTAATAAAATTTTGTACAGATTACACATTAGTACTTATGTGATTTGTGTTGAAGTTGCATTCTGCATATGTTCGAAGTACATTTTTCTTTATTCAAGCTGAATCACTGATGCTTAATGCGCTGTTGTTTTTTTTTTAAATTTTTTTTTATTACAGGAATATTATAGACAAATAGGATAACGTTCAGTTCCATAAAAGCAAATAATTATTTGAAATTTTCTGTTTCATTTTTGGCTCTTTTAGAATTTAACCGTTTTATTTATTTATTATTTTAAACACATTTCCTCACACCCCCCCCCCCCTTCCCCCATTCCCCCCCTCCTCCCCCCCCCTCCGCCCCGACCCCAAGTCGAAGCCTGGGTCGGTTGCATCGATCGGCCCAAGAGTCGGCTCTGACTGAACGCTCCCATGCGTGTCGTAGAAGCGTCTAAGGAAAGTTGAGCATAGGACTGGTTACCCATACCTGGAGAAACGTTAAACCCCGTTACATAACACCAATATGGACATGTGAACCAAAGAAAATAATCGTGACGTAGAGGGATAGCAGGAAGTCTGTGCACCAATGAATTCATATGTACCTGCAACGTCAGTTTATGTAGTAATTTCTTGTATATGAGAAGTGGATTGTTGCCATATGTCGCTCCGTTCACTGCTGTATGTTGGGCAGAACTGGAGCAGATGTTCGGCTGTCATGAGTGTCGCAGAGTGAAGATAATTTGCCTATTTGAAATTTTCTGTCCATCCTGTATATTGCTTTATTTTCTGTCTATCCTAAGTTTCCGAAAAAAATGTTTCTCACGCACTTGCCTTTTCCCCACCTTAACCCAGGTGAAGCTTCGGTCAACCGCGTTCAGGTCTGTTAGGATTTTCCAGACTCGTCTGTCTAGAAATTTATGGCCTGTCTTCTTCCTCATTGTTAAAACTTTGGAGCTCGGAAACCACAGCACGTACAAGTGACATTCAATATGCAAACTAATTTGCAGCGAGACTTTTGCTATCGTGGGAACGTTATAAAATGTAGCGGGTAAATCGAAAATAATTCTTTCTTTCTTTCTGTCTTTAAGAAACTAGTTTAGACTTCACTTGGTGATAGCATACTGTAAGAGAAAGACGCACGTCTTAGCCTTGTAAAGTAAAACTGTGCATAAGGGAGACTTGAGTTAAACACACATAGTGCCCTCTAGTTTAACTTACAGACTATCTATAAATTCCGGAGCGGGTATGTATTCGCTTTTCCAGTATATAGGAAATTAGCTTAAATATATAGATATGAAATATATTATTATCATGGTGAAAGTCTAATGAAATATATTACTATCATGGTGAAAGTCTAAGTGTATTATATAAACGGGTTTCCTTTATCATGTCTGTATCATAAATGCTTACGAAAATTCATTTATTTTCACTGCTTGTATTTTAAAGCGATGTTATGTTACAATGTTTGTATCATTCATAATTTCAATGACCATTTTACTTTTCAATGTTTGTAACATTAATGTATGAGCATATTATTATGAACGCGGGAAAGAATGAACGGTGGAAAGCACAGGAGGATTCTCTAGCGGACCCTCATGTAACTTTGTCTGACAGGGGAGGAAGCAAGTCTTGTTATTGTTTATGTACCTGGACTGGCCAGCTAATTCATTCACAGCAGACAGGAATGTTTAAGAATGGACTGACCTATTTTAGGAACGAGACGCATGCATGGATATCAACATGCCGACGCTGGACACTGCTTAAATTGTTTCTGTTGTAATCTGCATGTTGCAGCAGAAGAGTAGTTACACATGTATTTTTGTTTTGTCTAACAGATTTATGCAGTGCAAAGTCTTGTCTCGTATTGCTGAAAAGAGGTTACCTTTGGCCAGTGGCCATATAGTCCTCGTCCACCAGTCACAATAATTCCCTTCAATCATTTCAATCATTTCAATTACTGCAATTATTGCAACGATTCTCAACACCAGATATTACCCTTAACAACCATCACCCTACCATACTCCACCCATTTTAACCCTCCATCCCACCTTTGGAAGCAAATTCGTTATCTGTGGATATCGCATCAACTGTGGATACGTTACACCTTTCTTGGATTTATAAAAATCGTGTTCAGATTCTGTGCCCTTGTGGATACCTTATTCGAACAGTGAAGTCGTTACCCCAATCTTGGATTTATAAAATCGTGTTCAGATTCTGTGCCCTTTGTGGATACCTTATTCGAACAGTGAAGTAATTTCAAGCATTGGATTACGATATATTTTTTCCAAGAGAACCCCAGGATATAAGTTGTTCCCAACATTCACACCAAAGGAACAAAGGAACAAACATTCATTTACACACAAACAGTATTTCACATATTTTCCAGCAAAAGCCTATCAGGCCTGCCGGGAACCTTACTATCACAATTCATTCATAATCCTTGTTTTCACTATTGGTGTAATAATTTTTTTCTTCTTTAAAAATCATAAAATTGTTGTGAGTTTGTTTTCTCGTGATAATCTTTATTATTATGTGCTGTAAAATCCTTATTGATTTATTTACATTTCTAAATTGAAATAAATTGAGTTAACCTCGATAGGATTGTTCGTTCAGTTCAGACTACCAAATCCTCAATCTAACTTTACTTCTTTACCCTACTATTTGTGAGTGACACAGTGTGTGCAAAAGAGTAATATTGTCGCCAGAGAAAACAAGAAGAGCTGTGTGTGTGGTTTTCGTAGTGAAGAACTCACTGACTCAGCCTGTGCCTTCTGCCTATCTCTCTTGCGCACCACTATCATACGTCCGTGTGCACTATTGTCCATCACGCCTATACAGCTGTCAAGCTTTACCTACTATTAATTATATTTTCATGCGACAATTATTGGGAATCTCGTCCTTGGGATTGAATTTCTTGATTTTTATTTCACAGTGACTACAGGGAATCTTGTCTTTAAATTGTTCTGCAGAAACTGTAAAGAATCTTGAACTATGAGTCTATACTGTGGACTATAATTTTATAACGCCCTAGACAACGACACTTCTGGTAGTATCTGAACAGAACAATTATAATTTTAAAGTAACAGAACGTTGCTGTCACTAATTTAATTCAGGGTTATTTAATTACATTAAATAGTTAACTAAGGTAATTAAGTGGTACATTTAACAGGCAGTAGAGTGTGTATGTGTGTGAGATATTGAAGGGAATTGTTTATACTTGAGTATTACTCAAGTGATGATAAGGAATTGTCAAAAATCCAATTATACTAAACTTCCATTAATGAGTTACATTACTTCATAGAATTAATAGTACTCCCTGGGGCTTAGTAAATTGATTATCAGTTAGTTGTATTGGTTTGTTGTAATACAATACTTCATAGAAATATTAGTAATACCCAGAAACTAGTGTAACATACTGAGAGAGTGTAACAACCTGCACAGAAATATAGAAAATGACTGATTTACTAAAACTAAGGATGGGTCTTTTAAAATACACTAAAGAGGTTGGAATGAGTGAAGAAGAAGGTAATGCATTCATAGAGGCCGAAATAGAAAAACAAAGAGAAGAAAACGAAAGGATACGGGCTCATGAGTTCCGGCTCAAAGAACTAGAGGTTCAAAATCGTCCCGCTTCTCCCACTAACGCTTCATCACCTGACTACGCCTCTGCTGATCTAGCACTCAACTCACCTGCAATGACTTTCCCAATGGAAAAATTTTGCGAGCGAAATGAACAAATTGATCTGTTCTTGGATAGATATGAGCGAACTGCTTCATCGTATGGCCTGCCCAAAAGCATGTGGAATCTTAAACTTTCTCAAGGATTAAGAGGGACGGCTTACGAAGTTTTTACAAAATTAACCCCAGCAGAACAGAATGATTATGACGCTCTCAGGCAAGCACTGTTACGACGTTTTCAGCTTACAGCCGACAATTACCGAAAGCGTTTTCGCCGATCTCACAAAGAAGGAGGAGAAACATTTGGCCAATTTGCTGCTAGGATTGAATCATATCTTGAAAAGTGGCGCGATTTGGAAAAATTTCCTAAGACTTACGAAGGATTACATGAACTCTTCCTGGTAGAGCAAATCAAGGAAACAATGTCACCAGAGATGAGAAAGTTCCTAGTGGAGCACGGGGCAGACCGACTCGAACCAATCCTTACGTTAGCAGAAAGGTTTCAAAATGCTATAGCAGAGACTCAAACCTTCAAACGGAAACCTGCTGAACTTCAACCTAAACCAATCACCCAGCCCACCCAAAATCAGCGATCACAGGTAAACGCTCCAACGCAAGATACACGCAGAGACCGGTCAACTAACTCAAACACGAAAAATGCACAGGAAAACCCCCCTTACTTCATGAGGAGGGAGAGGAAATATTGTCATCATTGTAAGCAGACCTCGCACAATACAAAATAATGTAGAAATCGGCCCAGCCCGCATTTGGCGGCGTGTTTACAAGGAGACGCACCAGAACATCGTCAAGACAGAACAAAATGTGGTAAACCAGAACGGAATTCTGTAACGGATCAGATTATCGCAAACGGGAAATTTGTGCGCTGTCTTTATGACACAGGATTACAGTTTGACTGTATAATCGCTTCACATTTGGTCACACCCGAGCAGATAACCTCGGAGACAGTAGATCTGTGTGGAGCCGTGAAAGGAGACACTCCTATGACATTGAAAATAGCAAACGTTTATATTGATTCAAAATTTGTTAAAGGATGGATTAAAGCTGCCATTATGGAGAATCCAATCTATGACGTAATTCTTGGATGTCGCTATGTGTTCTTGGGGGAACCAAGAAAACCTCTGATAGCTGCAGCAGTAACTACAAGAGGTCAGGCGAGGACGGAACAGGAACCAGGACCAGTGACAAACCTGCTACCACGGGAATTGAAGGATGCTCAACACAATGATCAAACACTGGGACCATGTTTTAAGAAACTGCCACTTGCCAGTAACCCGTTGAAAAAGGGAAACTTTTATTCAAAATCGGGATTACTATACCGTAGGTCGGGCAACACTGGACAAGAACATAGCCAGTTGGTTGTTCCAACTACTTATAGGTCACAAATTTTAGAGATGGGACACGCTCTTCCTTTTAGCGGCCACATGGGACAAAATGCTACCATGCAAAGAATAGCAGCGCACTATTACTGGCCTGGGATGAACGGGGAAACTCGGTTATGCATCGATTATAGGTTACTCAACACTTAACAGAGTTCCAACCAGAACCATTACTGAGCCCTAATGAACTCTTTACAAAGCTGAGTAGAGCAACCATTTTCTCTAAAATAGACCTTAGTAAAGGCTATTATCAAATTCCGGTAAAGGAAGAGATTAGACCATTGCTCGCCTTTAGTACCAGTGACGGACATTACACGTTCAATGTAATGCCTTTTGGTTTACATAACGCACCTGGAGCTTTTACCCGGATGATGAGAAAACTATTACACCCTTTACAAAGCAATACCATTCATAATTTTATGGATGATATTCTCATCGCAACGGCTACATTTGAAGAACATGAAGAAGCGTTAGCCCTGCTCCTCAGGCGGCTCAAGGAAACTGGTTTAACAGCACGCCCAAGCAAGTGTCTGATTGGATTCAGAGAACTTGAATTTTTAGGACATACGATCACTCATGGTTGCTTGTGGCCAGTAGAGAAAAACGTTGACAAAATCCGAAATGCAAAGCGACCCATAACGAAAAAGGACACTAGGTCGTTTTTGTCACTCTGTGGTTATTATCAACGGTTCATTGAGAACTTTAATAGTTTGACTGCACCGTTAACTGACCTCACAAAGAAAGGTCAACCTGAAAAGGTAACATGGACGGCTCAATGTGAGAGCGCCTACACCACACTCAAAGAAAAGCTGACGACGAAGCCCATATTACGCCTCCCTGACCTCACAAGAGCTAAGAGTAGATGCCAGTAATCTTGGAATAGGATCAACGTTGCTTCAAGCTGATGAAAACTACCCAGAAATGCTTTTTCCCGTGGCCTATGCTAGCCGAAAATTGAACGCTGCAGAACGCAACTATTCAACCATTGAAAAAGAATGCTTGGCTCTAGTGGTGGGAGTAAAAAGGCACCACGAATTTCTTTATGGAGTCTCATTTGTCGTGCAAACGGATCACGCACCCCTCACGTTTCTAGCAGCTTGCAAAAACCAAAATGCAAAAGTAATGCGATGGGCTATTTTGCTAAGTGTCTATTCCTTCAGGGTCGAGTACATCCCCGGTCCTGAAAATGTAGGAGCAGATTTTTTAAGCAGACATTCAGTAGAGGAACTTGCTAGTAGTGCAGAAAATCATCTTTTAACGCCAGCAGATAAGAAACAATCTGAGGGAACCTCGGAAGAAGGAACAGAGAAGGAATTAATGGACGACACTGGGAATGATACACACTAGCTAAATTATCATCTCTCTCGGATTTAGTTGGGCAACTAACTTAAGTTCGGGGTATCTGTCGCAGAGTGAAGATAATTTGCCTATTTGAAATTTTCTGTCCATCCTGTATATTGCTTTATTTTCTGTCTATCCTAAGTTTCCGAAAAAAATGTTTCTCACGCACTTGCCTTTTCCCCACCTTAACCCAGGTGAAGCTTCGGTCAACCGCGTTCAGGTCTGTTAGGATTTTCCAGACTCGTCTGTCTAGAAATTTATGGCCTGTCTTCTTCCTCATTGTTAAAACTTTGGAGCTCGGAAACCACAGCACGTACAAGTGACATTCAATATGCAAACTAATTTGCAGCGAGACTTTTGCTATCGTGGGAACGTTAAAAAAATGTAGCGGGTAAATCGAAAATAATTCTTTCTTTCTTTCTGTCTTTAAGAAACTAGTTTAGACTTCACTTGGTGATAGCATACTGTAAGAGAAAGACGCACGTCTTAGCCTTGTAAAGTAAAAACTGTGCATAAGGGAGACTTGAGTTAAACACACATAGTGCCCTCTAGTTTAACTTACAGACTATCTATAAATTCCGGAGCGGGTATGTATTCGCTTTTCCAGTATATAGGAAATTAGCTTAAATATATAGATATGAAATATATTATTATCATGGTGAAAGTCTAATGAAATATATTACTATCATGGTGAAAGTCTAAGTGTATTATATAAACGGGTTTCCTTTATCATGTCTGTATCATAAATGCTTACGAAAATTCATTTATTTTCACTGCTTGTATTTTAAAGCGATGTTATGTTACAATGTTTGTATCATTCATAATTTCAATGACCATTTTACTTTTCAATGTTTGTAACATTAATGTATGAGCATATTATTATGAGCCCAATGGGCTGATCACCCGTTGGCTTGTCACACCGATTACGGAAACAACGGCAGATGGATCTATTTGTTGTTGCCCTAAAGACGCCGCTAGGCGTGATGGGAAACTACAACAGAGAAAATCAATCTGCTGTTGCCCTTAAGACGCCACAAGGCGTGATGGCCTCCGACTGCTTGGTCGGTCTTTGGCTAAGGACGGAAGAAGAATATTATTATGAACGCGGGAAAGAATGAACGGTGGAAAGCACAGGAGGATTCTCTAGCGGACCCTCATGTAACTTTGTCTGACAGGGGAGGAAGCAAGTCTTGTTATTGTTTATGTACCTAGACTGGCCAGCTAATTCATTCACAGCAGACAGGAATGTTTAAGAATGGACTGACCTATTTTAGGAACGAGACGCATGCATGGATATCAACATGCCGACGCTGGACACTGCTTAAATTGTTTCTGTTGTAATCTGCATGTTGCAGCAGAAGAGTAGTTACACATGTATTTTTGTTTTGTCTAACAGATTTATGCAGTGCAAAGTCTTGTCTCGTATTGCTGAAAAGAGGTTACCTTTGGCCAGTGGCCATATAGTCCTCGTCCACCAGTCACAATAATTCCCTTCAATCATTTCAATCATTTCAATTACTGCAATTATTGCAACGATTCTCAACACCAGATATTACCCTTAACAACCATCACCCTACCATACTCCACCCATTTTAACCCTCCATCCCACCTTTGGAAGCAAATTCGTTATCTGTGGATATCGCATCAACTGTGGATACGTTACACCTTTCTTGGATTTATAAAAATCGTGTTCAGATTCTGTGCCCTTGTGGATACCTTATTCGAACAGTGAAGTCGTTACCCCAATCTTGGATTTATAAAATCGTGTTCAGATTCTGTGCCCTTTGTGGATACCTTATTCGAACAGTGAAGTAATTTCAAGCATTGGATTACGATATATTTTTCCAAGAGAACCCCAGGATATAAGTTGTTCCCAACATTCACACCAAAGGAACAAAGGAACAAACATTCATTTACACACAAACAGTATTTCACATATTTTCCAGCAAAAGCCTATCAGGCCTGCCGGGAACCTTACTATCACAATTCATTCATAATCCTTGTTTTCACTATTGGTGTAATAATTTTTTTCTTCTTTAAAAATCATAAAATTGTTGTGAGTTTGTTTTCTCGTGATAATCTTTATTATTATGTGCTGTAAAATCCTTATTGATTTATTTACATTTCTAAATTGAAATAAATTGAGTTAACCTCGATAGGATTGTTTGTTCAGTTCAGACTACCAAATCCTCAATCTAACTTTACTTCTTTACCCTACTATTTGTGAGTGACACAGTGTGTGCAAAAGAGTAATATTGTCGCCAGAGAAAACAAGAAGAGCTGTGTGTGTGGTTTTCGTAGTGAAGAACTCACTGACTCAGCCTGTGCCTTCTGCCTATCTCTCTTGTGCACCACTATCACACGTACGTGTACACTATTGTCCATCACGCCTATACAGCTGTCAAGCTTTACCTACTATTAATTATATTTTCATGCGACAATGAGGCTGGTGAACAGGAGCACAGATCGGTTGTACCAATCCTGTACTTGTTGTATAGATGATACCTCAATCTGTTATGACCTGTGCGTAGCCGGAAAATTATGACCTGGTCTCGCCTAGGTAGGTGATGATAGACATCATTTTTTATATGGACTTAGTGTTCTCTTTCCCACTTGGACTTGAATATGTCTTTTATAGTTATTTTAGCCATTTCATAAGTTGTCTTTACATTGTTTTGTTACAGTGCTCTCCCTTCTTTAGCAAGTTTATCTGCCTCTTCGTTGCCTGGAATGTTGCAATCAAAAGGTTAAGTACTAAAATACTGATAATTCAAAAAGCCGAAGATAATCAAAATTCCAAGCTAAATTATTTAGCTTAATAGCTTGTACTTACCGGCAACACAATCAGATTGGACGGAAACAGCAGGACTGGCAAATTGCACACGAAGTATACGACACTCACACAGATTAGCGTCATGATCACAGACCTCTGCTTCTGGCTGTTGACCCTTCGGCTCATCTGATAGGCAAAAATACTATATTTAAATGTCGTCGTACCACTAAAAAAAAAACTCCAACAAACTATGGACAAGCCAAATATAGAATATAAATCAACACAGCCGCCCAAGACAGAAGGAGGTCATCTGGAAAGGAGGCGCATGAAGCAACCCAGAGAAAGCCGAAAGGAGTCTGGATTGCCGACTAACATTGTTTCGTCTAGGAACATCTCCAGAATTGGCACTTGGAATGTTCGCACTCTGTATGAACAAGGGAAAACCGCACAGGGAGCAGCAGAAATGGTACAAACATGCCTTCTTCAACGATCGCCAACACTCTGCCCTAAAGTTCGTACATCCCCGATGAACGTTGGAATATTTGTTTTTAACTATCTCTAAGTTATTTAACCTTTCACCTCTGGCACTACCACGAGCAATCATCATCGTTCATTCATAAACCGATCATTTCCTGCAAAAAACTCCACACAAACGTTAAACTCAACTCCACCCTCGTTGGCATATTCAAACAACCCAAACAAGCAGCATTGCTCCATGAGTAGCATAAGTTACTGACAGCCACATCTATCTATCTATCTATCTATCTATCTATCTATCTATCTATCTATCTATCTATCTATCTATCTATCTATCTATCTATCTATCTATCTATCTATCTATCTATCTATCTGTCTGTCTGTCTGTCTGTCTGTCTGTCTGTCTGTCTGTCTGTCTGTCTGTCTGTCTGTCTGTCTGTCTGTCTGTCTGTCTGTCTGTCTGTCTGTCTGTCTATCTACCATCTATCTATCTATATATGTGTTTGTATGTCGGTCAGTCTGTCTGTCTGTCTGTCTGAGCATTCATAAACTATAGCAGAATAGACAGGAGGGCAATTTTACGGCATCCTGTGAATTGATTAATAACAATAGGAAGAAAGTCATTAAAGCAACTGTCAATAACCCAGTCACATCCCACATCCCACGTACCAGACAAAGCATCACTTCTAGATCATAAACTTCGCCACGGAGAGCCATTTTTTTTTTAAGCTCTCCAACCCCACCCAGATCCAAAAAAGGACACGGACCTACCTCTGCAACTTCATTTTCTTGGTCATTTCCACCTCTACACCTGCACAGCCCACCAGTACACCGACGGCCTCCATACAGTTGAAGCAGAAGAACGATGTTCGAAACCGTTATGAATCCAACTGGGATCACATTGAATTTAGTAAGGTCAAATACGTACCAAACATCTGTCAAAGCCGGTGCAGGGTGAAATTCACATACCGTTATATTTTTTCCAGTCTTTTTATCTGGGAAGAAAAATGCGAAAAAAAAATATGAATTTTTTGAAGTTCTTGTAACGATGTGGTGAAAGATAGTCCGTGTTAACAGCCGGGTAAGAAAGGTCAAGGAAGAGTGGAAAACATATAGAAAAAGGAAATGGAGACACATGAAAGGGATGACGAATACATGGAACGATTTTTGAACAAATAGCACAAGATAGGAAGGTTTATAATGGCTTTGCCGATGGGTTATGTTCGTTAGGGAGTTGATGGGTAGCGGATGGGTGGATGAGTGTATGGATGGATGATTGAGTGGATGGGTGGATGATTGAGTGGATGGACGGATGATTGAGTGGATGGGTGGATGATAGAGTGGATGGGTGGATGATTGAGTGGATGGGTGGGTGATTGAGTGGATGGGTGGATGATTGAGTGTATGGGTGGATGAGTGTATGGGTGGATGAGTGTATGGGTGGATGAGTGTATTGGTAGATGATTGAGTGGATGGGCGGATGATTGAGTGGATGTGTGGATGAGTATATGGATGGATGGATGATTGAGTGGATGAGTGGATGGATAGATAGATAGATAGATAGATAGATAGATAGATAGATAGATAGATAGATAGATAGATAGATAGATAGATAGATAGATAGATAGATAGATAGATAGATAGATAGATAGATAGATAGATAGATAGATAGATAGGCAGGCAGGCAGGCAGGCAGGCAGGCAGGCAAGCAGGAAGGTAGGTAGATAGATAGATAGATAGATAGATAGATAGATAGATAGATAGATAGATAGATAGATAGATAGATAGATAGATAGATAGATAGATAGATAGATAGATAGATAGATAGATAGATAGATAGATAGATAGATAGACAATGACATTTTACACACAAAAACAATTTTAAATTTAAAATTAAAGCAACAACATTAAATAGTCAATTCTCAAGTAAACATTACATTAGTTCAGAGGTTTTCAAACTTTTTTGGTCCGCGGCTCCCTTGACCTGTGCATAAATCACCGCGGCTCCTCTCTATACTATATTTATTGATGGACCTTGGCTCATAATATCGAGCCCAACACTTTTCCCAAGCCACCGCGACGCCCTTAGCCGAGGGCCGCGACGCCCCTGGGAGCCGCGATGCACAGTTTGAAAACCTCTGCATTAGTTAATACAGACCTTTATCAGTAAAGTGCTTGCACGACTTGACATCTAGGCGTGGGTATTTTTGAAAAGCGATGTATCTGTGTGTTCTGATAATGTCTAATCAACATTAACAACACTGAATATGTTGTTAAAAAGGGGGAATAACCTTTCTTGAAATCGAGTAATTAATTCACGTTTTTTAGCTCAAAGTAAAAAAAGAAAGAAAGAAAACGGAAACCAAAATAACATAATTGAGAAAAATGTAAACTCCGCCTAGGCCGGTCCCAAGCCCGGCTGAAAAAGGAGGAGCGCGGCCTGCATGGAGGCCGTAAGGAGATAAAACCGGAC
The DNA here is from genome assembly GCA_024509875.1 of Oreohelix idahoensis. Lineage (NCBI taxonomy): Eukaryota > Metazoa > Mollusca > Gastropoda > Stylommatophora > Oreohelicidae > Oreohelix > Oreohelix idahoensis. The sequence continues at coordinate 77,434 of JAMPIV010002871.1, forward strand.
TGATTCTAAAGGCGACGAACTGGAACGGACTACGACTTATGGAACGTGGAACACAAGAAGTATAAATGGGAAAGAAGAGGAGCTGGTGGAAGAGATGAGGAAAGCAAAATTAGAAATCCTGGCTATTACAGAAACAAAACAAAATGGACAAGGAGTCATGGATCTCGATGGCAACACGCTGCTCTACAGTGGTGTACCCACATCTGAAAGAGCTAAAGGGGGCGTGGGTTGCATTGTGACCAAACACAAGAAAGATAGTATCAAGGGATGGAACTTTGTCTCGGAGCGCATTATGGTTGTAAAACTAAAAGAAAGAGAAACCATAGTCAACCTGGTCATAGTGTATGGACCAAATGAAGATGAGAGAGCAGAGGTCAAGGAGGAATTCTTCGAGCTGCTTCAAAGGACAGTGGATGACTGCTTAGATGAAATTATCATGCTTGGAGATTTCAATGCCAGAGTTGGAAATGACCATGCTAGATGGGGTGAAGTTATCGGAAGATATGGAGAAGATACTCTCAATGACAATGGAAAGCGACTCCTTAGATTCTGCAGTGAGCAGAATCTGATCATTACAAACACAAAGTTCCCCCATAAGCGCATACATGCATACACTAGGTGTGAACCAACAAAGAATGAGAAGTCAGTGATCGACTATGCCATTGTTCGGAGAAGCTCATTCAGATATGTCCGAGATGCAAGAGTCTGGAGGGGGCCAGAGATTGGAAGTGATCACTACCTGCTAACAATCAAAAGAACAACTGAAAGAGTTGCTCAGCCTAGGAACTGCCCAACATCACACAAGAAACCAAGTAAACGAGCGGGAGAAATGAGCATTAGGACCTACAAGCTGAGAGAGCCAGAAATTAAGACCAGATATCAGGGGCTTATTGCTGCAGCGGTGAGCAACACAGAAGAACGACCTGATGACTTGGAAACCCTCTGGATTAAATTCAAGGAAATCATAAAGACAGCTGCTGCAGAAGCATGCGGTGAAGTCCGACTTGGGAACCAGAGAAAGAGGACACCTTGGTGGACAGAGGAAGTCAAAGAGAAAATAAGAGAGAAGAAAATGGCATGGAAACAATACTTAGGAGCTAAAAACACAGCAGGACAAATAGAGAAATATAGAGAATATGTGACACTCAGAACAGAAGTAAAGAACAAAGTGCTAGCAGCAAAACAGAAGTCCTGGGAAGAATTTGGAGAAAAGCTAGAAAAAGATGCGCAAGAAAACTAGAAATTGTTCTATAAGATCCTAAAGAACATGAGGAATGAAAAACAATGCCCTCTCAAATTTATAAAGGACAAGCACGGCTAATTGCTTACTGCCCCAAAAGAAGTAATGGAAAGATGGAAAGAATATTTCTCAGACCTCCTGGATGGTGAGCAAGGTCAAGCATCAGAAATGATAACCACTAGCACAGAAGAGGAAACCAATGGTGATGAAGATGACGTAAAGATGGAAGAACTGAAGTCAGCACTGGAGAAAATCAAGATGGGCAAAGCAGCAGGGCATGATGGTATAACACCAGAAATGGTTATGTACATGGGAGCATCAGGCAACCTATTACTCTTAAGGGTCCTACAGGCAGCATGGTGCAACAAGACCATACCAAAGGACTAGGAGATTGCCATCATAACACCAATTTTCAAAAAGGGTGACAATCGACAATGTGGAAACCATAGAGGCATATCTCTTCTCAGTATCCCTGGTAAAATCTACTCTAGAATCCTAGAGCAGAGACTCCGACGCCTAGCTGAGACACAATTGGATGAGGTCCAGTGCGGATTCCGAGCAAACCGCAGTACTCAAGACCTAATCTTCACACTCAGACAGCTGAGTGAAAAGGCCCTTGAGTATAAGAGTGAGATCCATCTTTGTTTCATAGATCTGGAAAAGGCGTTTGACAGGGTCCCCTGGAGCAAAACTTTTGGGACTGATGTTTGGCAAGGAAGAACATTTCCAGCATACCGGATTCATGATTTCATGCTAGGTAACATGAAGCTTCTACAAGTCTTGCAGAAATTATGTGAGGACAGCAAACCATAAGTCAGAAGCTTTCAAGACCACCACTGGTGTAAGACAAGGTGATATCCTGTCACCTTATCTTTTCAAACTCCTCATGTGTAGTGGGTTTGATGGTATTGTATGATGGTGATATTACTAAATGTAATGTATGAGGCCAGCTGTGAAGGCTCCTGAGATAAAATGTAGTTGTGAATTGTCAGAAGGCCTTTCTTGCTACCACTACGACCTCACACCATCAATTTTTATTCTTAATGAATGTATTCTAATGTAAAATGTCTAGGTGATTGATATGAAATGGTTGGTGTCGTGATAGTTATAGATACACCCACAGATATTTTAAGCAGACTACTGGATCAAGTTTTTATGTTGACCAGAACTTTTTTTTTAAAAAAAGGATTTAAAAATTATGAAAGAAATGATGGAATGTTACATAATAAATGCAAGAGTGTACATATATAAGTACTAGACTAGTTAGTTTTATTAAAATGTTCTAGTAGTCATCTACTTGGGAGGATAGTTAATGCTTGTGCTGTTGGGGTGGCCTCATCACACCTGTCTATATTGACTACACAGTGTCCAGTAAATTGCAGGAATTTTATGGGGTATTAGTAACTAAAAGGCGTTGGTGAACTTCCAGCAGACCAGAGGCTCACTCAACTTGCATATGTAGCTCTGGTGCTGAAATCTGGTGGTCCCCCCCTCTCCGTGCTGGCGGGCAATAATAGTGGTCTCTGTCACAACGTACTGCACAGATACACTCGAGTAAAATCACCAACTGAATGGACACCGCCTTGTTGACAACTGAAACTCACAGCTCTGCAATCAAAGTATTGGCTATGTGTCAAAATTCTATTCTCTACCCACGTCTGGGACACAACACGGACACAACAACCACATCATACAGACAGGTCAGATCTCTCTGACCAAACAGCACATTTACCATGGTGGTTTTACATCAGATAGGTCCTCCCAGACTATAGATTCTGAAAATGAAAATTATTTATTAGTTTCCTTCCCTAAAAGTGGATAGGTAATATGTTTCATTATTCTCAACACTTGATCTGTCTTTCCTAACCCTTGCTGGAGTTTATGTATATTGTTGGTCCCTAGACCCTGACTTGGGCGGGGGGTCTAGAGCAAATCCCTACTTGTTTGTAAGGCTAGATTTCGATATGGCAGTATCAAATCACTCGAACATTAAACAATATTCAAAATATACAAAGAAATAATTTCAATCTTACCAGATTATGAATAAAGAACACAGAAATGCTAGCAAAACTCAGCTGAGCTGCTGGCTATAGTATGGCGTCCCTGAACTTATTTCACTTTCTTTCATTTGGAAATCACCACACTTTAAAATACTGTGTCTATCATCGAACAACTATTGAGGAATGGCCCCACTTGCGCGTCTGAGCGCCGATAAAATGATTGTCTGTGGCCAATCACTGCCTAGGTTTATTTCAAATTCAAATTTCCTACCCTAAAGTCATTTCAATCATGCTTCAGTCAAGTATGGATGTTTATCTGTTAGTCTGTCCGTCTCTACTTGTTTTTTTTTTTTTTCAAAAACGTACTTGATTTTTGAACCAACCTTTCTCTCCCCTCCAAAATTTTGTCGTTAAAAGTTATATTTAGACACAGCTCCCACCAATGTCCCTTCGCTTCCCTACTAAGTAGATTTGAACACCTGCGTCTCGAGGTCGTGTTTTTTTGTGCAAATAGCGACACTTTTTATTCCATACAGTCTGTCGATGATGTGAACAACACTGTCTTTTGTCATTATCTTCAATATTATCTATCCGTCTGTAAAATTAAGAACATATTAGTTCACTGCTCAGAATGGGCCATCCGGCCAGCTAATTTTTATATTCCTAACATTAATATTACGAAAAAGTTACTTTTTTAATTTTTGTAATATTCCAAACATCTGCGTTCTGCCGCTGAATTCAAATCAAAGGCTTGGTATCGCAAAAGCGACCAATAAATGACTGTGGCGTAACATATCCAAGGTCCCTTCTGTCGAGTTCCTTACTTTATGTCAACTTGGGAAACGTGACTTTTCTCCGTTTCCCCCCCCAATTGCGTCTCCTTAGCCTTTCTAGTCTCACGCAATCTTTCCAGTCATATTTTTTCCTTTTTTATCCGCCGTTCCCCTCCTGTCTAGCAAGTCAATTTTTATGGAGGGTGATGACCCGCGGTCTGGGCGATCATGTACTATCAGCAGCCTACGCATTATGTTTTTATCCTTACATGTTATCTTTGGAGGTATTTTACCGTTGTATCTCTGTCAATTTCACTACACATCTCCCCACTTGAAAACATGCCTATGGCAAGTTCCAAAACCAGCGATACACATAGGTAAAATTACTCCTCACGTCTGCCACTACTCTAATTTTGATCACAGGGGTGCCGACTGAGGAAATCTGCACCGACATTCAATTTGCCTGGGATATATTGGATACTGAACTGATAAGGTTGAAGCAATAAAGACCACCTCAGCAATCTTGCGTTTTCATGCTTAGCCTGAGATAAGAATACGAGAGGCTGATGGTCCGTCTCCACCACAAAAGTCCTACCATACAGATAGATTTGAAACTTCTTTATTGCCCAGATTAACGCTAAACATTCTTTTTCGCTTGTGGAGTATCCTTGTTCCGCCTTATTCAATTTACGGCTTGCATAAGCGACTGGTTTCAGTTCCCCATCAGGTGAAGATGATCTTTGCAACAAAGCCCCTCCTAGTCCTACATTACTTGCATCGGTTCTTAAGACAAAGTCCTGTGTCAAATCAGGCAGTTTGAGAATAGGCTTGCTAGTGAGTTTTTCCTTTAACTCTTGGAACGCTAGTTCACATTGTGCAGTCCAAATAATTTTATCTGGAAGTCCCTTGCGAGTCAGATCAGTCAGAGGAGCACAAATAGCGTTAAAATTCTTGATGTATTTCTGATAAAATCCGCATAACGACACAAATGATCGCACGTCCTTTTTTGTTTGCGGCCTAGGTGCTCTCTGCAGTTTTTCCAAGTTCTTAGGATCAGGGGTCATATTACCCTGATATACAGTGTGTCCCAAGAAGTCCAACTCTTTGCATCCAATACAACATTTTGTTGGCCTAGCAGTTAAGTTCGCCTCCCGAAGTCTATCAAACAACATCTCCAGAGCTTCAATGTGTTCTTCAAATGTCTCTGTGGCGACGAGAATATCATCCATGAAATTCGTGATACATGGGTTATTCAGGGGATCCAACAATTTGCGCATCATCCTTGAAAACACACTCGGAGCATTTTTTCAGTCCGAATGGTAGCATATTGAATTCATAATGTCCATCCGAAGTGCTAAAAGCCAAATAAGGTCTCACTTCAGGCTTCACTGGGATCTGGTAATAGCCTTTACTAAGATCCACCTTTGAAAAGTATTTTGCCTTGTTCAGTCTGGCAAATAACTGTTTTGTGTCTGGTAATGGATCCACTTGTCCTTCTGTGACAGCATTCAGTTTCCTGTAATCTATGCACAGTCTGTGTTCCCCAGACGGTTTTCTCAACAAAACGACACTAGAACTAAAAGATGATTCACTGTGCGAAATAATCCCCTCCTTCAACAAATACTCTATTTCTTCCTTCAATGCCTTCTCCTTCGCGAACGGAATAGAATAGGCTCTCATACAGATTGGGTTTGAGTCTACCAGTTTCATGTCATACTGTAGCAAATTTGTATGGCCTGGTTTATCTGTTAATACATCTGTATGTTCCTCCAGAACCTGTTGAACTCTCTCCCTCTGGTTTTTAGTCAGGTGCTTACTGACTTTTACCTGTGCTGCGGTTTCACAAGGATGTAATGGGTATTCATGTGAGGTGAGTGGTTCTTTTTGCATCTGGGTTGCAATAGCCAAGGTCAATAAGGGGGTGCTTTCCTGGAGTGGTCTGTCCAGATACTTCTTTAACAGGTTTACATGATAAACTTTCTCCTTCCCCTTTTTGTCAATTTTATAGTTTGTTCTAGACACCTTCTCTAGAACCGTATATGGACCTTGCCAACCAATTTGTAATTTATTCTGGCTTCCGGGTAGTAGAAGCAGCACCTTCTCTCCGACTGCCAGTTCCCTGTCCTTTGCCTTCCTATTAAAATATGCTGCATGTTTCTTCCTGGCTTGCTTCAAATTATCATTTGCCAGTTTCCATCCAGCTTTCAAACGAGTGGTCAGTTCGTTCACGTATTGATACGATGAGGTAACAGTCTCTTCCGCCTTCTCATCTGTCCAGGTCCTTAATAGAGCTTCTAATGGACCTTTTATTGGCCTCCCAAATAGCAGAGTTGCGGGAGCCATCCCGGTTGAACTATGTGGTACCTCCCGGTACGCAAACAATGCGGCGGGCAGGAATTGATCCCACAGATCCGGTTTTTCGTGTGCCAGCTTTCTCAGGATAGAAATGAGAGTCCCGTTGAACCTCTCTACCTGGCCGTTCCCTTGTGGATGGTACGGACTACAATGAAAGTGTCTGGCTTGAAATAGCTTAAAAACTTCTTCCGTTAGTTTCCCCTTGAACTGAGATCCATTATCCGTCAAGATTTGATGCGGGAATCCTAATCGGGTAAATATTGTAAGTAGTGCCTCTGCTACATGTTTTGAATCAATTGATGGCAGGGCTACCGCCTCTCCCCAAATAGAACAAGTGTCCACCAGAGTAAGGATGTAACTGTTCCTCCTCTTGGTCCGAGTGAGAGGTCCTACAATATCCACTGCAACCCTCTCAAAAGGTGTTCCCACTATGGGCATTTCCCCTAGAGTTGCAGGAGCAGTCCAGTGCTTTGGAGCTACCCTTTGACATTCTGGCAGGATTTGACATATCTTTTTATATCCTCCGTTATCCCTGGCCAGAAGTAATGACAAGCTATACGCTGTCCTGTGGCGCTGATCCCCATGTGACCACTGAAGGGAATCGCATGCCCGAGTTCCATCACTTTATCTCTATATGAAGTGGGAAGAACCAGCTGGTTGTGACCATTTGTTCCAGTTCCGGCCTTCCTGTATAAGAGTTTGTTCTTCATGAAATATTCCCCCTTGCTCGGAGGTGTGTGGCATTTGGGCAATTTTTTAAAACAGGGCTTGAGTGTCCTATCCTCAGCCTGCGCCTTCCTCATCTCCTCTGGATGAGCATTTATAGGTTCACCTTCTTCCTCCTTCTTCTGTGACCTGGTCTGCACTGTCGCCATGATCACAGGTCTCTCGGGATTCCCCAAGAAGACGTATCTACACCCCAATATCAGAGGGTAGATTGGTTCATCTATCACTGCTGCTCTGATTTCTCCTCCACATAGCGAGTTTTCACCGTTATCCTTGCGATGGGAAGTGTCATGAGTGGTATGTCCTTAGTCGCCCCCTGTATTTCCACTGTTTCTGTGGTATACTGACTTGGGTCCACTAGGCTAGACTTCACAACTGAATCATAATCCAAACCTGTATCATAAAGGCACCTTATGGTGACCCCATTACAAATAACATCCTCACAAACTGGGGGTGATAAGGTTCCTGTTGTCCATTAGGATTAACCTTTAATCTTCGCGTCCCCGACTTCATTGCAGCAATGTTTGAAGGTTTCCTTCTACAAAATTCGGTGTTATGGTTATCCTTCTTGCACCATTTACACCATCTTTTTCCTTGGTTCAACGGTTTTCTTTCATTGAACTTTTGGTCATTGAACTGTGAGTTTCTGTCGCGATAGTCATTTCTTGGCCGCTCAAAGTTTGTCCTACCTTTATTTCCCTGCTCTCTATTATCAAATTTATTAAATTGCTGTGGAGCTTTAAAAGTGTCTATGTGCTTCTTTTTAGCACCACTTACCTCTGCCTGAGCTGCCTGATACCTCTCAGCAACCTTTAAAATTTCCCCCAACTTCTCTGCACCTTGTTCCATGAGAAATTTTCTCATGTCTGGAGCCATGGACTCTCTCAATTGCTCAATCATGATCATTTCTTTAAGATCTTGGGTCTTCCCCAGAGCCGTCCATTTCTCCAAACAAGTTTCTAGTCTAGCAGAGAATTGGTGGTATGTCTCCCCAGACAACAGTTTGGCATTTCTAAATTTCTTACGATAAAATTCACCATTCTTCTCGTACCTTAATAACAAAGCCTGCTTTAACATGTCATAATTGTCTTGGTCTTCCCCTGTTCATTTTGGCAAATACTTCATAAGAAGTACCTCTCAATCCCTGTGATAGCTTTAAACTCCACCTCTCTCTCTCTCTAACCCATATGTAGTAGCTAATAACTCAAAACGTCCTAGGTACCCCTCTATGTCATCGTCTTTTTCAACAAAATGGTCTAAATGAAACCCCATAGCTGAGTTTGAGGCTCCCAGACTGGGCGTAGCATCTGAGGCAAAAGGGCTGGCACCATTTTCAGGAGCCGGGCCTTGTAATTCCAGCTCCCTTAGTCGTAATTCGTGCTCCCTTTGCAACCTTCTATCTTCTGCCTCCCTTTCGGCAGTCAACCTTTTTTTTCTTCTGCCTCCCTTTGCTGTCGTTTTTTCTTCTGCCTCCCTTTGCTGTCGTTTTTCTTCTGCCTCAATCTGCAGCCTCTTAATTTCTCTATCAGCCTCAATTTGTAACCTCTTCTCTTCAGCTACCTTTCTATCTTCCCTTTCAATATATTTATCACATTCAGCTGTTACATATTGAATTAAAATTTGACCATCCATTCCCATCTCCTTTGCGGTCAGCACAGCAGCTGATCGGAATTTTGCTAGCTCCGCCATACTTTTCAGACAATATAATAATATACAAGCTAAATCTCTAACCAGTAAATACACTAAGTACTTCTTATGACTATAGTCTAACTAATTCTAACTAACCAGTTAACTAATTAATTATCACTGGCTGTGAAGATTCACCAACTTTTATCTGCAGGGACACTTTTAATTTTAAAGGGAATTTCACAATTTTTTTTTTCCCCTAATTTTATTTCTCCAACCAGGAGATCCTAATATTACTGTTGGGCTAATTATCCCTGGACAAGACCCCAATGTATGTAGTGGGTTTGATGGTATTGTATGATGGTGATATTACTAAATGTAATGTATGAGGCCAGCTGTGAAGGCTCCTGAGATAAAATGTAGTTGTGAATTGTCAGAAGGCCTTTCTTGCTACCACTACGACCTCACACTCAATTTTTTTTCTTAATGAATGTAGCTATGTAAAATGTCTAGGGTAATGATATGTAATGTGGTGTGATAGTTATAGATACACCCACAGATATTTAAGCAGACTAATAATATTTAACAAATGTTAAAATACACTGAACTAACTCACGTGTGTAAAATTTTTGATAGAATGATATTACATTTATTTTGTTCTGGATCAAGTTTTATGTTGACCAGAACTTTTTTTTTTTTTTTAAAAAGATTTAAAATTATGAAAGAAATGCATGGAATGTTACATAATAAATGCAAGAGTGTACATATATAAGTGTTGGTGTCGTTTTCATAGTGATGAATTGAAACGCGAATGGTTACAACGGAATAAATGTCAACAATGTTTTTTTCAAACGAAAACCAACAAGTATCTTGAATTGGGAGAACTGGTCAAGTATTGGCAGCACACAAGTCGTTGGTAACTTTACATAGATTTTATTCACCCGGACACGAAGTGGACAAGACGGACATCGTCACAGGCGCAAAGATCACACGACAACATATTAATTATTGCTGCTAAAGTTCCTGAAGATTCTCTTCTAGTAAAGACCTCTGTCCATAGACTAAGGATTACAAAACTGTTACCGTATAATATCCTTCTCAGTCACGACCGTTGACCTTCTTTCAAGGACGTCTATCATGGTAACGTATTCATACTCTGGGATGAAATCTTCCATATTACATTTGTTAAAATTCCCAGACGTTCATCCTACATAGCGTTGTACATCATATAATTTCACACAAAGTCATATACGATAATCCTATCAGTTAAAAGGCTTTCAGTTGGCTACCCTCTCTTTACATCCATGCCACGACTTGGGCATTGAAGCATGTACGGCATTTAAAACATGTGCATAAGGTAAACAATATAACTTCTTCTACTCGTAGGAATTCTCCGTCTACGATCCAAATCTTAAAGGCAAGCGACTCTGTAGATCCATTCTAGGAATGATAAAATTCCCGCTAGATTAGTAGTAGAGCGGCCTTTTTTATGCAGCATTAAAATAAGAAGTGGGCGATAACTTACGTGACATAACTGCGATTGGCTTCGACCTGAAGACCAATACAAATCACAATAATAAATGGCTTCCTTCAACATGCCATTGGATACACAATATAAAATTACAATCATGGACACAAGCCAGTTCCATGTTTCCACTTCAAAACCTGACGTCACAAACTACTCAACTAGGTTACACGTGCGTCCAAAGCAACTCACACAGCATTGTGCACGTCAGTGCGTGAATCAATCGAACGCACAAATAATATAACTACATAAAACTGGTGCGTACATTTGGCAGGACCGAAGACTACCCCCTTAGGTAATAAATGTACGTAACAGCTCCCTTATTACCTCCCCTTAAAAAAATTAATAGAATTAATTTTTTTCGAACTAATTACTCGAGAGAGGTGAGTCAAAACTACAACAAGATTTATGACATGCATAAAATTATATCATATTAAGAAAAGAATATTGACTTGAAATTAATATAACTAAATGACAGTATGCATTAAAGCACACATCCACCATCGACCTACTTTGGAACGATGTGGTAATATTCGAAGTAAAAAGAAGTTGAAAAAAAATGAAAATGAAGAATCAACAAAAAAGATGATAATAAAATTCAACTAAGTTTTCAACAAAATTTGAAACATATGATTTCAAAAATGAAAATGAACAGCAACACTGATGATAATCAATGATAAGAAAATCAAAAGAACAGAAAATTTTTTTTAAAATACAACATGCAAAAATGAAGCAATGCATAATTAAACACTTTAAGAAGCAACGCACCTACTGTTATCTAGCACTAGTAAGTTTGACTAGTTATCTAAAAGAAAAATATCATGTAGTGGGATACGTGACTACACGTATTGCGAGACACTAATAACGTTAGTAGATGTGTGATTTATAAACAATCAAATTGATTAAATTGAATTAATCTAATTCTAGTACTTAATTACACATAAATAAATAACTAGTAATTTATTCTAAGTAATTCTAATTTTAGTCATTGTGAAACATTCGAATCATAATAAGTTTAAGTCATACCTACGCTAATGTTCCTAGAGACTATCCAAGAAAAAACGACTTAAATAAGTATTACGATAAAGATAATATAATGTATATATGTTAATGCTCCATATAAAAATGTATAAAGAAAATAAATAGATTCACGATAATTCAACATAAAATATGTTACCGATCTAAATACTAAATATCAGTTATAATAATAAAATACAATATTTAAAGGATGTAATTAAAAAATGAAAATCAAAAAAATATTATTATTATGTAATGAATAATTTATATATATACAAAATAAA
>JAMPIV010002872.1:0-135000 GCA_024509875.1 Oreohelix idahoensis
TTAATCAAGGAGTCTTCGTTGAGTTGTGTGCTATAAAACATATCGTGACTACGCAATTGAGAGCTTGAAAATAGTTAAAGATGTTCTGGAAAATCTTAGTACATAAAGAAAAATATGGAGGAGAGGAAGATACTTTTGGGATAAAATATCAAGAAAGGGAGATATACAGCAAAACTTAAAAATCTCTAGCAATTGGCCAAGTACACATTAATGCAAGTTGAATCTTGCAATAACTAACGTCTATATAAGAATTGTTAAATAAAGGAAGTGAAGAAAAAAACTCGAAGAGATAAAGAAGACATTTCAATCAATATGAAACTGGCCGTAAGAAGCTGGTAAATGCTGCAGAACATGGTATAATAGTAGGGTTGCTTTATCAAATTACAAAACAACTATGTCACTCCAGCATACTGCTAGTGGGTGATAACAACCTGTTCAAGGTAATTAGGGAATTCGCAATAACAACAGAAAAAAGAAAACAATTTTGAAGGTTGGGGCTTGAGCATACCTTCATGGTAGGTGCTAAACAGTACCATCCACCCAACTCCAGTAATAACTTCTGATTTTAGATAATACTGGGAAAACATTCCACTCAAAACCATTCTTGCCAAACTTAATCGCTGCGATGTCGAATTTCCCCATCGTTGGACGAGAATCAAAACAAGCCGTTGTAAAAGATGTAAAAAATTTTAAAGACTGATGGAGTTTACGATAAATTAATTCTTCTGCGGGAAAGTTGCATTTAATGCAGTTAGAATGACAACAATCTCCTCATTGAGAGAGTTTTAGAATAGTTTAATAAATGAACAGTTATGGAGAGAGAAAAGGAAGAACATAAACTCCACACACTAATTCGCTATAGTAGGTTCACTTTGAAAGAAGACAAGTACTTATTTGAGTAGAAAGTTTTACCTCGCATAGGAATGGTGATCCTATCAGGGACTGTAATTAACTGGCCGTGGTATATCTGTCATATTTTTATCTAGTTTGTTAAATGGATAGAATATTAGATGTATTGTTGACATGGAGGTTAGAATAGAAAGGACTGTACAAAATTGCATGCTGACGAAAATGATTCAGAGAGAACAAGAGGGCTTCTCAGGCCGGAATCGAGCATGTATTGATCAAATATTCACACTTGGAAGTACAATTATACAGAATGAATCAGTGGAATGGTCATATGGTAATTTAATCGCCATCTTTATTATCACCGCGCTGCGATTGTTGTTGGGATTTCGATTTTCAAGAAAAAAGGCCTCTTTTTGATAGTCTACCCACCGACCCATACTCACTTGTGGTAGATGAGATCGATCTTGACAAATTCTATGGTTTCCTGTTCAAAAAATAGTTTTGAGTGTAAATTTTAATCAAGATGAAGGCTTGTCTTATAGACAGGACTCAATTGTGCTAGAAGGTTTGATGTGGGCGTAGATAGAAACTGTTGATATAGAGGGAATACAGGAAGTGGCTTTACCGCTCTGCTCATTAGATAGAAGAGAGACAAAGGGGTGAAAGAGCTCAAAGGCGCTTGTATTATGTCATCCACTACTTTTGGAAAATAGCTATATGATTGGGTTATGTGAAACTTACACCACAATGAACTCAATTGGGTTATTATGTAAGGGACAATGGAAATGAGAGAGCTGTCCTGGGGGAACCTGGAATTTTTCGCCGTCGCGCAAGTTATGGATGTTAGTCCATTACTTATAGTTCGCGTTAAAACATCCTAGAATGAGACGACTTGTCGCGCTTGCAGAAGTATGCAATATAGATAAGTTTTGTGTTCTAGTTATTCTTCTCGGTTAAAAATTGGTTCTCCGTGAAATAAATGCCTCTAAATAAACGCTATAGGCCTTGCCAAATGTGTCGAACTATTCTAACGATGGTACTCCTTTGAATTATTTCTAATCTTTGATTCTGTTGGGGAAAAGAAAAAGATCTTAGAGAATAGTGGGGAGATTTTAAAATCGATAATAATAAGACGTTTGTTAGTGTCATCATGTAAGAGTGATGGTGTTCGTGAATTTATTTGTTGTTGTTCATGCGAGTGTGTATATATAAATTGGACTTTCAGGAGGTGTGAGCACGCAGACAAAAGATGTAATCCATACTAGAAATTCTGCTTAGGGCAAGCTAGCGCCTCACACCTATTTTCAAATGTTCGATTAATCTAACATTTGGAAATTATACGTATCAACTTGAATTATTACGATTACCACAAAGGCCTCTTTTCGATATGTTTAATTCTAATGTTGTATCATCTCGGCGCAGTGTTAAGCAGACATTAACGGCTGGTAATGTGATACTTTCGACGTGTTGGTAAAATAAGCAAAATATTGGAGAATAGACTTCAAGCTGGAATACATATCTGAGAACAAATGTTTTGAAAACTCATGAACATCATGTTGGAATAAGGAATTCAAGGATATATTCGACAAATAGAAGAGAGAAGACTCTAGGCAGAATATGTCGTCCGACTGGAGTGTAGTTAGGAGGAAAAGACGTTTGCTGTGTCTATAATATTTTCGGTCATGTCCTCTACGGGTAGATTGATCAAAACACAACATGGGGGGTAATATAAAATTTAACCAACTATCTAGGCGTGCTCTCTACTATGGGGTTTGGCCTGAGGGTAAGCAGGAAGTAAAAAAGGACAATATTGACCAAAAGAGAACACTCAGAAGAACAATAATAAGAGTAAGCGGGATGTTTATGAACGTTGGGCCTAATATAATGTGCGCAAGAGCTATGATGGTTTTTCCAACTGTGGAGGGAGTGTTGAGCGTCATCAATTTCAATCACTAGTGCCGAGAGTGTTATATAGAGGCATGACTGAGAGTGCTCTGGTTTCTGGCTAGGTTGTATCTGACTCTGTGCATTGGTAGTTGCCAGGTTTTGTGTATGACGGCGTGGTAGAGAAGAGATTTATTATTATTATTATTACACATGTATGAATAATGAAAACAAAGTAGCAGTGCAGGACAGTATCTTCTGCTAAACTTCTGTGGAAGGTTTAAGGGAAAGTTATATGAAATATTGTTTCTTTTTTTGCTAGCATGTGCAGCATAAGGCACATGTCATGCAAATGGGGAAAATTTGTAACTTATCAGTATAAACGTTTAAAATAGTTAAACATATAATTTTGATATTTGTATATTTTGTGAAACTTTAGATTCTCTGCTTTCAAATGACTTAGGTTACATTTGTAAAAATTGATCTTGGATATATTTAAAATAAAAATAAGATGCATTTCAAATGATACACTTCAAAGCACTGGTCCATTAAGAAAAATCTGTATTGTACAGACCATTAAAGCTGATTTTTGGAGTGAAGTGTTAAAGACTTTACCGTACTAGGTCCAACTTTTTTTTATGAGGTAGGGTGACCAGTCCCTTCCTCGCTGCCTTTTGCCATACCTAACTCAACAGCGTCGGCGTCTGTGGCCTAATGGATATGAACGCAGTTTCATAATCCAGATATACCAGGTTCGAAACCTGCTGCAGGCGGTTTGGTAGCAGATCGCTTTGTGTGGATTTTTAACAATGGTATAAGCGCCGTACCGTTCAGAAAGCAATGGCAAACTACTGAATGAAAATATTGCCTAGAAAAATCACAAACAGCCAATAAAAGCTGGGGTTGATTGCCACGTCCTGTAAAGGATAAGCAACTAACTTTAACTCAACAGCAGAGTCAGGTACCCATTTACAGAAGGGTAGACACTACCAGGTTTTGATTCTAGAAACTTCCCAGTGAGAGGAAAGCGCTGTAACCATTTGGCCAATTGGACGATCAAATAGTTCATGTTCCATATTTTCTGTACCCTCCTTTGGAGAATAAGCGACTGTTAACTTTCCCACGTGGGATGTGTCTTGTATGAGCCAGCCAGATAATATCGGAACTTTTCAGCATCTCATGTCTATTACACATTTCAAGTGAAGCACAACTTCTGTGCGAGAAAGATATTTGATGTTTACTAATTACTTTTGCTTCACTAACTAGATGTAAATAGTGTTTTATATAAATATAAACTTAATTTTTTACACTTTAATACAGTGTTTCACAAACTTACAATAACAGTATATCCCTTATGAGAGTTTAGTCAGTGTACCCCTCTCTGGGGAGAATTTGGGAGGGGGGGGGGGTTGTTAGTTTTAATCGTACCATTTTATCTATACAAGCAGATTTATAATATGTGCTGTTGATTTATTAATATATATAATAAGTTATACTATATATATGTGGCACACTCTTGTAAATAAACGTGCGTATTTATGCTGTACACCATTCTCGGCTATTAAATTGTAATGAATTGTTTTCTGTAGCTCAAAAATAGTATGATAGATTGAAATAAAAAATTCTGCCATGTACCCTCCAGCATACTCCAGGGATACACAGATACCACACTTTGGGATAGACTGCTTTAATTAAAGAGTGTACTTAACTTTGATCTGAATAAACCTAATGGCCAGAAAACATACAGAGTTGCCTGTTGACACAAACTATTCCTTCTCCAGTGATAAGTGTGGTGTTGGTGCGTTATGTTCTGTTATATTAGGTACCACAAATCGCCCGGATTTTACACTGGAAAAATGTCCTTCGCTGGCCAGAAAGGGGAAACTTGGTCTTCTTTGTTGTTTTGCTGCTCTTGCATCTTTGTATGTAATGTAATAAAATTTACACAAGATAATTCTGTGTTCTTTTCTCTCTCAAAATATGTAAACTTGAAAACAGAATGTATTTTGTAAATGATAGAAAAATTGCAACGAAAAACATCAGTATATCGGGTTTTTCGATGCGCCGGCGAGCTCCGGAGTTACCCGCGCATCATTCAAACACTCGGTGCTATATCAACAAAGACCTATTCTCTCCAAATTTACGATCAATGGAAAGAAGAGTGATTGGGCCTCATTTTTGTATAAAAACTACCCCCCATTTATGTCGAATTAGTTGCACAGATTTCGAAGTAATGACAAAGTTGTCTTTTTAAGTGACCTTCCGAGAGCCGGATCCCTGAAGATCTTACATCCATAGATTTGCCATCTATTCTACTATATTTGTGCAAATTTTTATCATTTTCTGAGGTTTGTTGAAAGTGTAAGCTTTCATGAAATACGAGCAACCCAACAAGTGTTTTTCGCTTGCATCCAGTCATGATGGCTGTTCCACCAGAAAGCCCCCCCCCCCCCCCCCCCTTTCCCCGAGCATTATGTGAATGAGAGAAACTTTCGGGCAGATTTTACTGAGCACACGAATAGAGAAACTACCTGCTTAAGTTAATATATATTTTTGAAAATTGATAACATTTAATTTATACTGAAATAAGTATGACTGTGAGAACTACAACAAAACCAATGGAATTAGCAAGGGGAGTGCATGGAGTAGATTCAAGGTTGGAACAGCGAAAATGTCATTCGCTCGACTTAGCTTTTGTTTTGGCAATTTAATTATTTGAGGGCGATTTTAATATCGTTGGCAGAATTTCAAAAGCGTTGTGCACATTGAATGTGGTATTTAGATACTTTTTAATCATGATTAATGCCCCAATCACTCAAAAACTCAGTCAATTTGGTGACCTAATTCGGTGTAAACAATCACGGCAGTTGCACACATCGGTTGTCTGCGAGACCGGACTATAGGATTCTTTCTTAACAAGACTGGGAATAATAAGACATTTCTAAAATGTGCCACATAGCAGAATATGTCATATAAACATAGTTTATTTGAATTCCATTGCAAAGAGCTGTAAAAAGGCTTTAAAATGATGTATGATATATAAATATACATAAAATAAATTTTTTTCAATTTTTGTGGGTGACAAAAAATATGAAAAATTGTGCATTTTCTTCAAACAAGGCATCTTTGAGCCTATATTTTGTTTAACAAGTAAAAGTAAATGTGCTTATTTCTGTACTGTTGGAAAGTGCTTGAAAAAAAGCTTTAAAATGATACATGGATCATTTACTGTAACTTCATTAGTAAATTTTTTCTCTTCTTTGTAAACATGTAGAAATCTTGACGATTTGAGCGGTTTCTGCGGAAATCGGTTTTTTTGCTTTCTTGTCATGTTCAACTCATAATAACCTTGTTCAGAATAATGTGACATGTTTAGAAAAAAATTGGGCTTACTTAGTATGTCTCTGATGTTGGATATCATAGATATTGAGTGTATACAGTGCATAGATTTTGGGCATTGACGCTTTAAAATTGGGCTTACTTAGTATGTCTCTGACGTTGAATATCATAGATATTGAGTGTATACAGTGCATAGATTTTGGGCATTGACGCTTTAAAATTGTATGTCGAGCTGATTTTGTAACCAAAAACACATGACTAACCTGATTTTCTTTAACTTTGAAAAAAGTATATTGGCCTTTTTATATCATCCATGCCTTCCATTTCTTAATTTCTTACAATTACAAGTAGTTTTTAACACAAACATGACCTTATATGTGCTTATACGTTATTTGTGATCCTTTAGTGATGTCAAAGATGGCCCATTTTCACTTTCAGACGGAGCGATAAAATTTCTAAGTCGAAAAATAAAATAAAAATTCATAACTATTTTATTTATAGACCGATTTTGGTGATTTTTTTTTTTAATTTTGTTTTTTTATGTACTTTCTAAATATCTTATTGAATTGTCAATTTAACAAATATGAAAAATCAGTTTGTGGTTCCTAGTTATATCATTGTATATATTGGGAAAGGCACAACCTGTGTATTGGCATATATAATTGTATGAAAAAAGGTCCCTCTGTCGCTTATGAAGCAACCACCAACACATGGTTATCACGAAATTGGATCGTTCAATTTTTCTTCCATTTTCTCTCTCTCCACCCTTTCTATTATTTCTCATTTTCACTGCACAGAAATCCGTACTAGAGTCATTGTTTCCATTTGTTACACTTCATTTCATATGTCCAGACAAGCGTATCGCCCATCCCGGAGAGATTAATTGAATCACTAAACATGTTAATACCACATTGACTCCGGGTAGATGCGAGCATGATGTGTTTGCTTAAGATTGCATAATCACTTCCGACTCAACTGTTTGAGAGGTGATTATAGATAAATGCAATCTTGGAAGACATTTAGAAGAGTGAGCAGGAAGTGTGATATAAGTCAACTTTGAGAACATTTTACGGATATCACAACTCCATATATGGACGATGACTGTTTGAATTTTTCAAACGCATGAGTCATGGAAAATATTACATGAGGAAAAGTTATCATAACATGTACTTTGAATGTATTGGCTGGCATTGGAGGCGCCAATAAACAATCGCACTGATTAGGAGTTTTGCCAAAAACGCCAGGTGGAAGCTGGGCCGGGAACCTACGATATAACGTAGAAAAGTTTGACATACGATACTGCATTCCAGAGATCATCAACGTAGACAGCTCGGACCTTGGCACAAAAAAAGAATAGGATTGGATTCTGAATTTATAGGACCGGACAAAACGTATTAAGAGCATCTCTGTACATCAGTAGAAAACTCAACTACTACTTAGTCGTTCCTCTTCTACCGTGAGGTGTAGAGATTTGTAAGAGAGAGCGCCATACTATTCTATCGGCTGTCTTCCTCCTGGCTTGGTTCCATTCTAGTTCTCGGTCCTTCAAAGATTGTCTAATTATTGCTGTCGTTTTTGACGGTTTCATAAGACGTAGATCTATTTAATATTTTTTGATGATCTAAGGTAGAGAACTGTATGTTAACTCCCTGGGGCAGGTTGATTGGGGGTTATCTTCCCTTTGTTTTATTCATTGTGTTGACCTGTCAGGGGTTAGCTGTTCTCAGATCTGTTCTGTCTACGCATGCGCAAGTTTTTTGAGCGCGAACGGATAGACTTCCGTCAGGGAGGGATGATCTGGGTTATTATCGGACTAAGATGTCCGTGGTACTTCTCTGCATTATCTGGGGGAAAGATAGTCTTCAGTGTGACTGTGATGTTAGTGATTCTCCCCAGAGTTATTCTGTTCGTCAAGAATGACGACAGTTGTTATCTGTGTATTTCTTGGATTCTGTCAAAGGTAAAAGAAACTTTATTATTATGCCTAGATTGCAGAACATTTTGTGTCAACCTGTGAGTACAGCTCACAGTTCTTTGAGATACAGAGTCCATTATGTGTGCTCGATGTAGCCAGCTAAGACTATTCGTCTAACTATATTACAGAAGCCCAGTGAAGAGAGATTATTATGAAAACCGCATGTTAGCGGTATGTTTCGGCATGGATGATTATGCCTGCCTAGGAAGAATACACAGTTGTTCACGTTATTATAGAGGCCCGATATTACGGCCGATATCTTTGAGCAGAAGAAGAAGTGTCTGGCGTGTGAAGCCAGATGAAGTCTTGACTTTCATTAAACAAGTTCATAGACTTTGATATTAAGCAACTGGAACCGCCTTTATCGAGCGGTATATTTGTTAAACACCCGTGTGTCACCGGGGCCCGAAAGGGGAGCAAAGAATAGTAACACTGTCCCCTGCCAGGCATGTCGTAGAAGGCGACTAAGGAGGGTTGGGCATGGGGCCGGTTACCCCATCCTGTAAAAAAAAATTTAAACCACAAAAAACTTCAACAAATATGGACAAGTCAAATAAAGGAAATAAAACACAGCCATCCAAGACAGGGGAAGGTCCTCTCGCGGGGAGGCGTATGATGCAACACAGAGAAAGCCGAAAGGAGTCTGTGTTGCTGACTAACCTTCTTTCTTCTAGGAGAACTTCCAGATTTGGCACCTGGAATGTTCGGACATTAAACGAACAAGGGAAAGTGGCGCAAGTAGCAGCAGAAATGAGGGAATACAAAATCGAGGTTCTGGGAATGTGTGAAACAAAGTGGAAGGGGGTAGACAGGAAGAAACTCATCACAGGTGAATTGGTGCTGTCCTCAGGACATGAAGACGAAACTTCACACCACAGTGAAGGGGTAGCTCTTATGTTATCTAAAGAAGCACAGAAAGCACTCATTGAATGGGAAGCTGTTGGACCCAGAATAATAACAGCTACTTTCAAAACAGCTAAAAAGAAAATTCATGTAAATGTCATCCAATGTTATGCACCAACTAATGACAAAGAAGAGTCTGTGAAAGAAGCATTTTATACTAAACTACAGGAAATTATGGATAAAGTAAAAAGAAGAGACATCACAATTTTGATGGGTGACATGAATGCAAAGATAGGTACAGTCAACACCGGATTTGAAGAAGTCATGGGAAAACATGGGCTAGGAGTAATGAATGAAAATGGAGAACTATTCGCAAACTTCTGTGCTTCAAATCAACTGGCTATAGGAGGAAGCATGTTTCCACATAAGAGAATACACAAGGCAACATGGATATCACCAGACCATAGAACAGAAAATCAGATCGATCATATATGCATAAAGAAGAAGTTTAGATCATCATTGCAGGATGTAAAGGTATATAGAGGAGCAGATGTGGCATCAGATCACCATCTTCTGATAGCCAAAATAAAAATGAAACTCAAGAGATATGCAACAATGCAAAATTATAGACAACAGTTTAATGTAGGACAGCTAAGAAATCAAGAAACAAGAGACAAATTTGCGGTCACAGTATCCAACAAATTCCAAGTGCTACAACAGCTGGAAGATGTAGAGAATACAGAAGACTATTGGCAGCAGGTCAAAACGGTATGGAAGGAGACATGTGAAGAAATACTGGGGAAAAGGGAAAGACAACAAAAAGCATGGATAACAACAGAAACCATCAATAAGATAAAAGACAGCAAAAACAAGAAAGCAGAGTTAAACACAAGCAAAACCAGAAGTTCCAAAGCCAAGGCTCAAGAAGTGTACACAGAAGCAAACAAAGAAGTAAAAAGAAGTATCAAAAGAGACAAGAGGAAGTATATTGAGGAGTTGGCAAGAGAGGCAGAAGATGCTGCAGCCAAAGGAAATATGAGAGAACTGTATAGCAGCACAAAGAAGTTAACAGGGAAATACAAGCAAACAAGTTGTCTCATAAAAGACAAGAATGGGAAACTGCTCAGCAATATACAAGAGCAAATGAAGAGGTGGACAGAATATTTTGGGGACCTTCTCAATAGACCAGCTCCACAAAAACCCGCTGGACATCCAGCCAGCAGAAGAAGAGCTACAAATTAACGGTGAAAGACCAACGAAGGAAGAAATAAAGAAAGCCATAAAGCTTCTAAGAGATGGAAAAGCGTCTGGACCTGATGGCATTCCAGCAGACGCCATCAAAGCAGATATCGACACGGCTACAGAGATGTTATATAAATTACTTGGTAAAGTCTGGGAAAAGGAAGAGATACCAGCAGAATGGAAGGAAGGATATCTGGTTAAGTTGCCTAAGAAGGGAAATTTACAAGAGTGCACAAATTATAGAGGAATAATGTTACTATCAGTGCCAGGAAAAGTATTAAACAGGATTATCCTTGAGAGATTAAAAGAGTCGATAGACAAGAAACTGAGAGATGAACAAGCAGGTTTTCGACAAAACAGAGCATGTACAGACCAGATAGCCACTTTGAGAATAATAGTTGAACAAAGTCTGGAATGGAATTCACCACTATACATCGGATTTGTGGACTATGAAAAGGCATTTGACAGTGTAGACAGAGAATCACTTTGGAAATTGATGAGGCATTATGGAGTTCCCCTGAAGATCATTAATTTAATAAAGAAAACATATGAAGACATGACATGCAGAGTTCTTCATGAAGGACAGCTTACAGAACCATTTGGGATAAGAACAGGAGTGCGACAGGGATGCCTCTTGTCTCCATTTCTTTTCTTGCTGGCAATAGATTGGGTTATGAGATCATCGACAACACACAACAGAAATGGAATCCAGTGGACTCTGACTAAGCAGTTGGATGATCTGGATTTTGCTGATGACTTGGCTCTTCTGTCCCATAACCGTAATCAGATGCAGGACAAATTGAAAACACTCGATGAGAGGTCACAGCAATTGGGTCTGAAAATACACAGGGAAAAGACAAAAATAATGAGAATAAATGCAGGTAATGATAATAGGGTTGAACTTGAAGAAACACCAATACAAGATGTAGAATCATATACGTATCTTGGCAGTAATATAGACAAAGTTGGAGGGACAGACAGCGATATCAAAATAAGAATACAAAAGGCAAGAGGAGCTTTCATTGCATTGGGAAATATATGGAGATCAAAGAGAAATAGGATCCAACACGAAAATAAGAATCTTCAACTCAAATGTGAAGTCAGTCCTATTGTATGGCTCTGAGACATGGAGAACAACAAAGACAACAACCAAAAAGCTACAGACTTTCATAAATGGGTGCTTGCGTAGAATAGAGGGATTAAAATGGTATGACAAGGTTACCAACGTAGAACTGATGACAAGAACTAGACAAGTGCCAGTGGAACAAGAGATGAGAAGAAGACGATGGCGATGGATAGGACACACACTGAGGAAACCTGTTGATAGCATTACAAGGCAGTCCTTGTTCTGGAACCCGCAGGGCAAGAGAGGCAGAGGAAGACCAAGAAGTACATGGAGAAGAGAGTTGGAAACAGAGGTGAAAATGATGAGGAGAACATGGAAAGAACTTGAGATGATGGCGAAAAGTCATCTGCATTATCCACGTCTATGACTTCTACTTGTGGTGGAGTGAGTTTGGTGTGTAGCTGAATAAGAGCCTATACGACTTCGTGTCCACGATCTGCTGTTTCCTACACACACACACACCTTTACTCTCTACTACATCCTACTACGAGTACTACGCTCCTGAACAACATGTATGCTGTTTTTATGTGTGAGTGTCTGCACTACACCCTGGCAGCGCCTCACGCTGCTGACCTAAATACACCGCAACACTGAACTGTCCAGGCACGACTCGACCTTACCCACAAAACAGCATTTAACACTAATGTTGTCCTCCCAGCAGACTTTGGGTCGTCCTGGAGGTCTGGATCCCTGGCTCTTAGTTTCCCATGCTTGCCGTGGTAGCCGATCTTCTCCCATTCTGCAGACATGGCCAAACCATCTCAGTTGGGACTGTTCTACTTGGGTCTGCAGGGGTTGGGTTTTTAGGCCTTGATGTATCGTCTGGTTGCGGACCATGTCTCTTCTTGTTACTTCAACAACCTTCCTCAGATACCTCATTTCTGATATTTGGATCTGGCGTTTGTGGGTTGTAGTCATTGCCCATGACTCGCATCCATATGTCAAGACTGAGACATAGGTGGAGCGGTATACAGCCATCTTCGTCTTCTTACCAACTTCTCTTTTGCAGTAGAAAACTCGCCAATATTAATACGGAACACAGAATTCTACAGGACCACTCACAAGTCACAGAAATAGAAATAATACCCCAGACATGTGTTAGAGGCATCTGTTTTAAGTTGCCAAGACTATTCTACTGAGCAAGAAGTCTAAGATTTCTCAATTATCGAGGTGAGTGTAACATATTTTTTTATGCTGTGAATTTGACATGTTCATACATGCTAGTGGTGTTAAAGATTCATACTAGGCTGGCAACCTCAGCATGTGAAAAATATACATTCATGAACCCCCACAGCAAGCGCTGGTGATTGAATCAAAAGCAGAGGTAACCCCAGACTCCGAATGGAGCAGGGGGTGAGTGATGGTTACATCACCCTGTGCACAGTTGTATAGTATCATTTTGTGAATGTATGTAAACTAAATATGTTCTTCCAGGCACAAGCCACTGCCGCTGTCCAGTCACAAATTTTTCCTTAAATTAACTGACATACTGGTGATTTTTCATCACGACCTGAGTGATATGATATGCGCTCAAGGAGAGTAAAAAATATGAGAAAACAAATGGCTGACAGACAGCAGGAAAAGGCACCTGATTAATATCAGGCAAAGAGATATTTAGCAGCAGAATTTGTTCTTTTATTCCCTCTAAAGTTTGTGGTACCAGTACGAGGCAACCCGATTATTTGCTGTACGACCTGTAGAGACCATTTGCTGTACTACTAGACTGTGGTTCGAAGCTTGAGATCGACACCTGAAGATTCTTGCTTTGACCAGGAGCAGTTACTTCCTGAACTGATCTGGAAACGTGCCGCTCACCACAGAGACGAATCTATGGACAAGCAACATCGGCACTTCAACATTTTGGCAAGTCCCAATTTTAACAGGCCAAAAACAACCAAACTTTATTTTCCTAAATTCATCAAGTCTAAAGACTTTTCAGTGAAGAAACCTAATTATTTTTTCATAATTATTGGTCATATTTATTTACAAGTGTTAAAGTAATTGATCATTAAATATGTATATGTTGATTTTGACAAATTCATACTTGAATTAATTATTACAGAACAAAAGGCACATGTGTGAATCCGGAATTTAATATATATATTGTTATATCTACATCTGAAGAGCCAATAATAATAATAAGAGGAATTTTGCTGAATTAAATCAGCTGGGGCCTGAACAAGCTAAATCATGCAATATACATCTTCACAAAAGGTGGCGGGTCAGATAAAAAGTTAACGTGCTCAGACAAATTTAGCATTGTTCTAAATGTCTGAAATATCTTGTGAATATTCCCTCGAGGTAGAAGCATCATTATCCTTCTATCTACAACTCTGCCAAGAGTAATCTTGTGCGAAGGGAGACACCTTTGAAGACCCACATTAGATACTCTAGGTTTTGGCCACTGTTGGACCACTACTGCAGAGCAAGGGGAGGCAACCTGTGACAATGGTTACAGTCCCAAGAAACATTTAACAAAATATGTCCTGAACATTTAAATACCACATAAATGTAGTTAAAATACCATTTCACTGTCACCATCAGACTGATCCTGTGGATGCCAATTTGGCTGTGTGTGTGTGTGGGATGTGTAGTTTTTTTATGATGATATTCTATGTCCGCTGTATGATTCTACTACATGAGGCATTAGCAATGTGTGTGATTGCTAGATGAAATATTAATTGAAAGGAAGTATATTTTGAGCCGTACTTGATTCATTCATGATTTCAATAATGTTGTGTTAAACGACTTCCGTGCGGACGCAAGACGGACAAACAGTTCACTTCTTGAAATATATATTGACTGCCTAGGTCCTGTGTGTGGCCACTATTCAAGTGTGTTAACTTGATGAACATCTGTTATTTTGGAGTAATGTATCGACAATAAAGTTTGTATCGTATCTGTCACTGGAGCATTTATTTGATGATTTACTGTTGGCGTTACACCTACTAGACGTATGCTTGGCTTAGTTTATGAACATACCATTGATAACGCCACAGTTATTTGGTAGGCCAAGCTAACAACTACAGCTCATTTTAGCAACACCCCCACAGCTCTGTTATATATGTCTAGCCAGTGAAAATGAACTACTACAATTAATTGCAGCATTTAATCAGCATTTAAGTCTACACTGATTCCAAAGATCTAGCTGATGGAATTTTTTGTCTTGTCAACTTTGATGGCCTCAGTATCCATCAATTTAGAGTACTAATATAACTGCTACTGCTTTAGAGTGCAGCGCCGGCCAATTAACGACTTCAACAAAGTGGTGCAACAGATGGAAAGAAACATTTTTCGTGCGTATGCCTGGGTTGGTATACCAAATACCTCAATGCATCGTTGATGTCAAAAATCTAGTCGTATTGCAGAACATAGCGACATCATGTTTCAAGAACTGTATGAAGAACTGCATTAAAAGTGTATTGGCACATTTCAAGTTCTACTCGGCAGGCAGTAAAAATGGTCACAGTCTTCAAGCAATAGTGCCTTAGCTAGGAGTGCTACAACAAAGACAGTCAAAGAAAGGAGCCACCATCGTGTATTGCCATCGTGATGTGTCGGTCCAGGAGGAAGACATAAATAAGATAAGTGGTTTAATGTTTTGTGGCATAAGTCCTTCCTATATTTTACGTGGTAGAGCTCCTTCTTTATGTCTATATAGGTTATATATTTCTATGTTTTTTTGTCTTTTCTGATAATTTTGGAATACCTCTGGGACCTCAAGACGCAGCAATAGAGACCGCAGTCAGCGACTCATAGCTTGACTGCCTGCGTCAGGACCAGCGAACCAGAGCTGGTCAAGACCGCACTCTACCTCCACGTGGTGGTCCTGGAAACAGTCTGCAGCTGTGCAGTCTGGCTGAGCGAGTGTGGATCAAAATGGGAAGGCAAACCCGGTCCAAAAAAATGCCGTGCAGGAGTCGGATGTGTCGACCGAAAGGTGCAGATATCACAGCTTAGGCGTAAACAGACACTACGCAACCACCGTCCTTTTCAGGACGAACGAAGAAGAAGCAGAAGAAGGAATACCTCTCAGGACGGTCCCAAAGTCAAAGAGTCTGTAAGGCCAGCATATAATTCTTTCTAAGTGAGGCCCAGCGAAAAGTGCTGTGTATTATAGCGCTCACTTCGAATTTATTATATCCAATTTCTGTCTTAGTTGTGATGTCATGTTCTTTATTGTAGTTCGTGGTTGTTGACTGTTTTTATATTTAGTTCTTCAGCATTATTGTTTGTAACCTGCTGCTCTCATCTTACTATCATTTAGTTGATACATATATTAATGTTGTTTGCGTCTTTGTCTTGTCACTGTATAGTGGTAGCGATTATTTTATTTTCATAGCATTTGGTTTTCTTTCATTATCTACTTTTCTTTGCTCCAACTATTGTCACATATCGTCTTTGTACTGTTCTTACTCCAATCTTTATGATGATTTCATGACACCTGTCGGACATGCACACCATCATAGCTGGCAGACGCTGGAGTTGGGTTGGCCACGTCCTCAGAAGGGACCCTGATACCATCACAAGAACAGCTATGTTATGGACCCCCGAGGGAAAGCGAAAGAGAGGCCGACCAAAAACAACTTAGCGGAGAAATGTGGAAGCTGAGATGCAAAGAATGAACCACAGTTGGAGCACTGTACGAAGGATGGCCGCCGACCGAGCAAAGTGGAATCAATTTGTTGCTGCCCTACAAGACGCCACCAGGTGTGATGGCCGCTGACTGCTTTGATGGTTGGTGGTTATGGATCAAAGAAGAAGAGATGATACCTGTAGTTGTATATATATCTAGTAGTGCTCTATTTGTTTATTATGAATCTTCTAGCTCTAAAGGAGAACGATTTCTGGTACATCATACTTATTGTAGATTATTTATAATTTGGGTTCAAGGAACCAGTAGTAATTGACGATTGAGTAAGTGAGATTAAACATTAACGGTAAGACATGGCTACCTTAGAACATTTTATCTAGATAGGACAAACCCTAGGAAAGGAAGGACAGATTTTGGAACACTTTGCTTTCACGCAATTGCGTGTGGCTGAAGAAAAAAAAGATTAGACGATATTGCTAGAGACTAGGGAGAGAGAAACAAGATTAGCCAAATTAGAACATGAACAGAAAATGGCAGCTATCGAACTTGAGAAATTAAAACTACAGCAACAAGATAACCTGAGGAATCTTGAAAATTTTGGGTCTGAGAAAAAAGGACCACACAGCTAATTTTAAGTTTCGCCTACCGAATTTTTCTCCAGGGGTAGATGACATTTCATGCTTCTAACACCGTTTTGAGTCATTATGCATGGAATTTAATATTCCAAGAGCATCATGGGCAATTCGTTTAGAATCCTACTTGACAGGGGACTCGTTAATTGCGGTGTACACTTTGGATGAGGAGAATAGAAGAAATTATGATGCAGTCAGAACACTCCTGTTAAGAAAATATCATTTGGATGAGGAAGGCTATCGCCAACATCTGAAGAAATTGATACCAGAGACTAACAAGGATTTCAGAGAATTCATCTCATCGATTAAGATGTGTTTCAATCGTTGGGTGCAATTGGCAAAAATTGACCACACTTTCGTGGGATTAATGGATCTGGTGCTGAGGGATAAGGTCTTATCATCTATAAGTCCAGAATTACTTGCCTACTTACATGAACGGAAACCGGATTCTCTTACAATGATGGAATCATTAGGACACCAGTTTATGACGGCACATCCGGGTAAGACAGTCAGTAACACTAGTGTTAAAGAGGCTCTACCTGTGTGCTCCGCTCGTCTAATGCAAACGAATAATATTAGGTCTCGAACTCAAAGCGTGGATAGGAACTTCGATTGAAATACTAGATCATTTCGAGGGCGCTATAACTTTATGCACCGCCAGTCTCCACACCGGGGTGATTTCCGCCGTTATTATGATAGTGGATCACCTTGACATAATGACAGTTGAACCAATAACTCTTGGCGTTGATACCAAAATGGAGGCAATAGAAATTATTATAAAAACCAAAACACTAATGAACCTGATT
Source organism: Oreohelix idahoensis (assembly GCA_024509875.1). Taxonomy (NCBI): domain Eukaryota; kingdom Metazoa; phylum Mollusca; class Gastropoda; order Stylommatophora; family Oreohelicidae; genus Oreohelix; species Oreohelix idahoensis. Next base: position 17,291 of record JAMPIV010002872.1, read on the forward strand.
CTCTACATTGTCCTGGATGTACTTGTCCCAAACATGTTAACAATCCACAAAATGGAAGAAATAGGGGTAGAAACTTCCATGGTAATGACTACTTCAGTCGTTCACGGAGTGTAGAACGCACATATGCGAATGCCTGTCAAGATAATAATCCTGACATGGAAAACAAAGGGGACAATAATACCAACCAAGCTAATGCGTGCAGTGTAGACTTGCATAATGAGATATGTTGCACGGAATGTGAGACTCTTTTTAAATCAGATGTAACTTCAAGATTGTTATGCGGGCATCCTTTACCTGCACTGGCAGTACATGATGGCACAGGATCTTTGACTTTTAACAAAGGTTTTCTCAATAATAGACTTGTTTCAGTCTTGAGGGATACCGGTGGTACCACTGTAGGTGTTAGAAAGTCATTAATTGATCCATCTTGTTTCACAGGTACTAAAGTTAAGTATATAACCTTCAGAGGTACAGTGGAGTACTATCCCATGGCGGATGTTTTTATTGATACACCGTTTTTTACAGGAAAGGTTAGAGTTTGTATGCTCGATCATCAAATTTCGGATGTGGTTTTGGGGAATATTACTGGCATAAAGGACTGCTCAAAACAGGACATCTCAAACTGGGAATGTCATCATATGATATCTACAAATGCATTTCATTACTAGAGCACAACAAAGGGCTCAGACACAGAGCAAAAATGTGATGAACGATGATGGAATGCAGCTTACCATGATAAGTAAAGAATCATTTAGTGCTATCCAAAACACAGATACCACATTGACAAAACTTTTTCATTTGGCAACGTCAGGAAATATTAAATGTACAAAAACATCGAGATATTGGTTCCAGATTAAAAAAGATATCTTGATCCGGAACTTTGACGATTTCACGACAGTAAAGAAACAAATAATTGTGCCCACACCTTATAGACCTTTAGTCTTGAGACATGCCCATGATGCAGATTGCGCAGGTCACATGGGTATCGCGAGAACAAAGTATAGGATTTTAGCTCATTTTTATTGGCCGTGCATTAATAAGGACATTAAAATATTTTGTCGCTCGTGTGTTACATGTCAACGAGTGGCGCGTAAGGGTGCTTACCATATGGCACCTATTCAGGCCACAGATGTCTCTGTGCGCCCCTTTTCTAAAATGGCAGTCAATATTATTGGTCCTCTGTCAGTCGCATCGGCCAGAGGCCACAAATATGTCCTAACGTGCATTGACATGTGCACACGGTGGCCAGAAGCTATTCCTTTGAAGAATATTGCAACTAAGGATGTAGCTGATGCACTTTTTCTCATTTTTTGTCGCTTGGGATTTCCAGAGGAGATATTGTCCGATAGGGGTACGCAATTTGTATCTGAGGCAATGTCTAAGGTGATGAGCTTATTTTCGATTGAAAGATCTCTGAGTTTGATCTACCATCCGATGTCGAACGGCATGGTAGAGTGTCTAAATTCCACATTAAAGCAACTGCTAGGAAAAGTATCTGACAAACATCCTCAGGATTGGGATAGATTACTGCCCGCAGTACTGTTTGCTTATCGGGAGGTACTGAATGAGCAAACAGGATTTTTACCATTTGAATTGATTTATGGGGCAAAACCTCAAGAACCCATGTCCATTTTCAAACAATTACTGCTGGGGTTGGAGAAAGATCCTGAGGTGAAATTTTCATATCAGTACATAGTGAATCTTAGAGAAAGACTAATCGACACATGTCACTTGGCGACAGAATCATCGGAGAGGGCAAAAGAAAAAGCACGTTCATTATACAACCAACATAGGAAGTTACGAAGATTAGCACCTGGAGATGAAGTCTCTGTGCTATTACCACAAAGGGAAAATCGTTTATTAATCTCATGGAGTGGCCCGTACAAGGTCATCTCAAAAAGAACAGATGTGGATTATGTCATTGAGGTAAAAGGCAAAAATAAAACATTCCATATAAATATGCTTCAAGTTTCATTCAAGACCTGATAATTTACAGTTAGTCTTTGATTCTGTCGTGGAACCTACAGGTCGTCTTGCTTCTATCGCCGTTATTAACGAAGAACAAACTTCTTTCCATGATGTTCCTTTATATTTACCACTCATTCCTCTTCAGCCTACAGAATCTTGGAAAGATGTTTCCATATGCACTGAACTTTCTGGAAATCGTCAAGATGAAGTCCGAAGTCTCTTACAGTCTTTTCCAGATGTACTTACTGACATTCCTGGACGAGCAAATATCATTTCTCATTCTATTAAACTTAGGGATGATCACCCTATCAGACTACGATCATATCCAATTCCATTGCACTTTCGTGATCAAGTGGAAAGAGAACTTGACGACATGCTCCATCTTAACATCATATCTCCTTCTAATTCACCCTATGCTTTTCCAATGGTCATCATTAGCAAGAAGGATAAATCAGTTCGAATTTGCATAGACTTTCGGCGACTTAACAGTATTACAATTACTGATGCTGAACCCATGCCGGTGCTGGAAGACTTACTGTCCCAACTCTCTGATGCTACGTATTTTAGTAAACTGGATTTGTCAAAAGGGTATTGGCAAATTCCGCTCACAGAAGAATCCAAACCTTTCACAGCTTTTTCTACATCTAGAGGGTTGTTTCAGTGGAACTACATGTGCTTTGGTCTGGTGAATGCGCCAGCTACTTTTGTGCGTATGATGAGGATGATTTTGTCCAATAGATCTCTCGTATGTCTCTTTCACAATTCTTGGGAGGAACATATTGCTGGTCTCAGGTCATTGCTCCAAATTCTACGGTTACATAATCTCACAGCAAAACCCTCCAAAATTCAGATAGGGTTTCAAGAAATTATCTTCTTAGGACACAGAGTCAGTCACGGCTGTCTGAAACCTGAGGATACTACTGTGTCACGTATCCTTAATCTCTTTATACCAACAACAAAGAAGCAAGTTTGCAGTCTTCTTGGGTTGCTGAACTTCTATCATAAGTTTATACCAAATTTTTCGTCCATCACTTCAGTTCTGTCCTCGTTAACTAGAAGGTGCTCTCCTAGTAAAATCATATGGAATGCAGATTGCGACGGAGCATTACGCCACATTAAAATTTGTTTTTCTAACGCACCTATTTTAAGATTAACTAACATGCGTTTCCCATTCATTCTCAGGACAGACACATCTTTGGAGGGAATTGGCGGGTGCTTGATGCAAGACTTTCACAGAGCTATTCATCCAGTTTTATATGTCAGCCGAAAACTGAATATGACAGAATCCAGGTACCCCGCCATTGAACGTGAACTGCTGGCATTGGTATGGTGCATGACAAATTCTCATCTATTAGTCAATACCCTTTACCTCCCTAAGGAGCATAGGTCATAAAGCTGGATCTCGTACAGTGGAGGTGTCAACAATTCACTCCCTGTGGCAGTATCTGTTTGGGACTCAAAGCTGCTCACCTGTGGGAACATTTTCTGCATGCGCTGACAACACACAAAGTCCCAGGTCATTCAGCAGCAGATTTCCAAAATGTCACGAGTTCTTATTATATGCCACCATCTGATTAAGTTTCAAATTAAGTCTAATTTACCGTATGAATGGTTTAGATTTTGTGTGTTTGTGTTTTTTTTTTCCTTAAATTTAAATTTTTAAATTTATTTAAATTAATTATTTTTTTTCTCTTTTTTTTTTTTTTTTTTTTACATACTTAAATTTGATTATGACTGGATGTTACAAATGTATGTTATTATTTTACCTTGATAATGTTGTATGCTTAAATAATGCTCAAAATACATGTGCGCTTGAAAGGATATGATATGTAAGATGACAGAGAAGAAGGGCAGAATGTAAGACGGGCCTGCGTGCCCAATTCTTAACCCTTTGAAAATAAAGTTCGTTCGTTTGTTCAGCAGTACTTACTGCACAGTTTGTCCTGCAAACTGACCACTAGTCATTGACATATTTGCAAACTGCCAAGTTTCCAAATCAGCGTGTAGCCAGATATGCTTTCCTTCTACAATCTTATGATTATAAGATTCTTCCTATAAGAGATAGTAGGAATGTTTTGGCCGACACATTATCCAGTGGTTACTTATGAACCTAACTATTTTGGAACTATGCTAATGGTGAAACTCTTGATTTCTGCAAGAACGATTAGTATCATTCATGGATTTTCTCTATTTACTTACAAGAGAATATTTTGGTAAATTATGGGACTGTATTGGTAATTATTTTTTTGTTGAATAGATTGCATTAGGTCCACTACTACACTTAGGTTGTTATTGACATAATGTGTTTATTATTATTATATTTGACTTCAGTCATTAACGGAACTATATATGATATGACTTAGACTGTCACGAGAGGGTTCGAAGATACATTATTGGCCACCCTTCTTGGAAAACCGATAGTTTTCTTTTCTTGGGGGGGGGGGGGGAATAATGTTTTCATTATTTTGAAACGCTGCGGTGTTCAACTAGAGTGTCACGGGAATAGATGTTGTGAACTGAGTTGAGGGTGTGTGTTATGATTGTGAGTGTGATGTAGGGTAAGACCGTGGGAAGAATGTAGGTCGTGAATGGGGGGAAAGTATTGGGTGATGTCTGGCAGTGAGTAAGTGAAAAGGGGACAACTTACAGAGCAGTGTATTCAGTCGGAATGGCTGTGTAGTTTTTTGATGATGATATTCTATGTCCGTTGTATGATTCTACTACATGAGGCATTAGCAATGTGTGTGATTGCTAGATGAAATATTAATTGAAAGGAAGTATATTTTGAGCTCTACTTGATTCATTCATGATTTCAATAATGTTGTGTTAAACGACTTCCGTGCGGATGCAAGACGGACAAACAGTTCGCTTCTTGAAATATATATTGACTGCCTAGGTCCTGTGTGTGGCCACTATTCAAGTGTGTTAACTTGATGAACATCTGTTATATTGGAGTAATGTATCGACAATAAAGTTCGTATCGTATTTGTCACTGGAGCATTTATTTGATGATTTACTGTTGGCGTTACACCTACTAGACGTATGCTTGGCTTAGTTTATGAACATACCATTGATAACGCCACAACTATCCTTATCTGAATCATATCTGTTCAGAACAACAGAATACATCATGCCCAGCTCGCTTATGACCCATCAAGCAACTCTGCACATTCATAATCTCCCCTGAAAACTATCTCACCAAAATTCCTCCACTCCCACATGATATGCTCACAACATTTATTCAGCCGGTGTTAACTCAGGTTGCTTTTGCTAGACCTGATGAGTAATCACTCAAGCTGAACACATTCCATTTATACAAATCAAGCACTCTATATTTTACTAAATTAACCTCTCCTTTCCTTACCATGATAATAATAATAATAGCCCCTTCAGTCATAACTGACTGTGGGAATGTGCCCGTGAGGTGACAGCCCTCAGCTGCTTATGTTTCTGGTGTTCCTTTTGACGTTATCTCATCTCTTCTGCTTGTTGTGTGAGCTTCTTTTTGCCCAGTCTGAGATGGCGCCACAGATAGCATCACCACTTGGTGCGATCGGCAGCTTCATCCTCCCAGGTTGCTGGATTTATGTCCAGTGCCCTCATGTTTCTCTTTACACATCTTTGAATCTCAGCTGCGGTCGCCCAACTGTTCTTTTGCCATGTGCCAGTTGTCCGTAGAAGATATCTTTCAGGATGCGACTATCTTCCATGCGGCGGACATGGCCAAGCCAGCATAGTCTGCGCTGTCTAAGCAGTGTATACATGCTTTGAAGGCCAACACCTCAGCATTTGTCACTTTTTCTTTCCACGAAATGCCGAGGATGTGGCATAGACACCGTAGATGGAAGGTATTGAGCCTTCTTTCTTGCTTAGCATAGGTTGTCCACGTCTCACTGCCATATAGAAGTGTGCTGGTGATGCAGGTGTTGTATACCGCAGCTTTGGTCTGCATTGTGAGTTTGGAGTTTCCCCAAACACTTGATGTGAGGCTGGCAAAGGTAGCTGCAGCTTTGCCAATGAGGCTGTCAATTTCTGTGTCCAGAGAGAGTTTGTCATTGATGGTAGACCCCAGGTATGTGAAGTGGTGCACCAGTGCCAACTCAGTTATCGATAGTGATAACTGGTAAAGCACCCACATCCTGACTCAGCACATTTGTTTTCTTTAGACTTATTGTGAGGATAAGTCCTTGCGTGCTTGGGTGAAGCGAGTCATCAAGCTGTCATTCAAGCTCCTGTTGGCTTTGAGTGACGACTGCAGCGTCAACAGCGAATAACAAGTCTCTTAAAGTCTTCTTCGTACACTCTTAGACGTCCACTTGAATGCTCTCAAAGAAAGCAGTAGTCAGTTTGAGGCTATTTGAATCCCCATAAAGCTTTTCCACGAAAGGAACTGACGTCGGCCATATGCACTTTCTGTACCGCATATAAGGGGCAACTTTGAAGCAGATGTTCAGCAGTCATTTTATCAGTGCCACACTGATCAGTTCCTATCTTTAGCTTGTTGAATAGATGGTATCTCAATCTGTTGTGGCCAGTGCGGAGTCTGAAGATTACCACTTGTTCTCTTCTGTTGAGTTGGTAGTAAGCATCATTCTGTGTGTGACTTGGATGTTCTACATTCCATTTGTTTCTGTATCTGATTCTGATAAAACTCTTTGCCTCCTCAAAAGTTATGCTTGCATCAGGCTGAGGTAGATGTGAACCTTCTTTTGCCATTCTGTCAGCCTTTTCATTGCCGGTGATGTTACATTGAGATGGAATCCATTGGATCACAACACTTTTGACTGCACAGAAACGATTTTGTTTCTAAACTGGAAGCTGTCTCTTATAGTGACCCTTCTGATTTTTGTTTTTGCCTTCAGCCTTGCGAGATTGAACAGATGGCCATCTGACCTAGTGTGAAGGCATATTCCTTTAGTTGCCATAAATTCCTTACCATAAATACAACAATAATCATCATCAACATTATCCTGTGACACAGGATTTTTTTCCCCTTTACCAGCAAAAGTCTGGCATATCTTATATTATAGTAAACCTTCCTTACCACCAGTTTCATGGGCTGAAGGCAGGCAGCAATGTCCAGTTTTGCTGACGATTCATGCCTTCCTTCCTTAATCATGAAATCTAGTTGTTGCTTAGGTACGATTTATGTTGTATATTTATTAATTTCCGCTCATCATTCTTGTGTTTGTTTCTGTATCCCAGCAACTGCCTTCCATGTCTCCCTGTGAATATTTCTTTCTCCATTGCGTCTTTAGCACGAGGCTGGCAATCTCATTATGTAAAACAAATTGCTACAGTAACCACTTCTATAAGAGCATGCTAATGATTGGTGCAGTCTTCCTGGAAAGGGGCCAACAGCGGTGGTGATTGATACTCCATAAGGAGCAAAAAGGATGATAACTATGTCTTTAGTCTATACACCACCCTCTCTAATTTTGTTCCAAGCCACAGTGTCATGGAAGATGGCCTTGCACATTGTACTTGCTCTTGGCACACTGTTATATACTTCACATTGTATATTTTAACCATTCATATTCATTATTACCCTTCAATAAACCAATATCATGTCCTCCTGTTGCGTGCCATCAGCTCAAAGTCTTCCCCATCATTTTCATTTGTCTCTAGCTCTCTTCTCCATGAAATGTTCGGTCTGCCTCTACCTCTCCTAACATGGGGATTCTAGAACATGGACAGCCTAATAATGCTTGTTGAGAGCACATCATGGGGCAGGGCAATCCTGTGCACCAAATCGCATAAACTTAGAATCGGTAGCTACGACTAACGGGGGTATCTAGGGATGACGTAGAAGAGATTGTGTCCACACCTTAGAGCGTACAGATGTGTCAGAAAATGTGGCCATGTTCACTTATCAAAGTGTAGCATAGTCTACTTCTATGTATATTTCACGAGTCTGGATTTGACTCGAAAGTAAGTGTATTACTCGCTGTGTTAATTTTTCCGAAATTGCTATGAATATAAAGGGTGGGTTTGAAAGAGAGATGATTTCTCAAGAAATCTGAGATGTTTCCAAGGTCAGTAGCACCTATATATGCAAAATATTACAAAGTGATGGAAGAGTTTAATAGGTTGAAAATGACCAAAACAAGAAGAAATTAATGCACACAGAAATATTATGTGCAAGAAAGGCACATGATATAGATTATTACATGTATCGTAAAAGAACAGTGTAATGGGTCGAGAATGACCATAACAAGAAGAGATTAGTGGACACAGAAAATTATGTATAAGAAATGCACAGGAACAATGTTATTATAAATATCGTAAAAAGTTATCGAAGCTGGAAATTTGTGTAGAAAGGATATATAAAATTTAAGAAGTCGATTCGTACCACTGATTACCTATTAGTAAGTTCATTGGAGCATGTTGTGATTCATGACAGTTATGTGTGGAATAAAAGAAAGTCGTTGCATACATTATTGTTGAAGAATCTGTATAAAATTTCAAATTCATCATTTGTGTTCGTTATATCAAGTTGAGAGTTCTTTACAGTGATAGACACAAATACATATCAAAATACAAACGATTATATTGGAATGGTTAAGCCAGATTTAAACAAGAAAGTTAGAAAGAAACACTCCAACATGAATAGCAAGATGACAAGCTGCAGTGGTGGCTCCATAAGGAGCACAAAGGAATAATATGATGATTATAATACAGCTTCATACACCCCCCACAAAGCAGCCAATGACTGAACAGCAGTGCATGCAAATAAAAAAACAATAAAACAAAACATTTGACATGATTTTATTTTGCAGTGGGGGCACTGCACATAACAAATGGAATGACCATAACACAAACCTGCATAATTTATATCAGTATAACACAAACAGATCAATTACGGAAATCAATACACTAATCACCAATAATACACTGACGACATGACATCAGTAACGACAGAAACCATTAAAACAGACTGTTAACATCATAGTGCACCAATGTTTGGTAACCGAGAAATCATTTATATTATTTGAAATAAGGCATTCTCTATACAAAGAAGCTTGCAGTTAAATATTAATTTGGTAACAAGCGAAGCAATTCTGCTGTGTTCATCCAATTTCTTATACCTGGGTGATTATTTTTGTGGATAAAACAGAGAAAGTTGAAGATAAAATCATCCACACACTTCCAAGGATTCCCCCTGTGGTGACAAGTTGAGACCCCAGCATTGCACACTCTAAGCTTGGAGGAGTCACTTGAGCCCCAGATGTAACTCAGGCTTCTACCTGGTTGGCTCCATGCAGGAGGATCTGACTGTGGACCCAAGATAGGCAGGGGGGAGTTGAGAAGTGACGTAGGATGTTACAACTTCTTGGGTGAGCCCAGAACCAGAGCACATTATTTTAGCTCTGCATATTTCTAGAGTTCCCTTGGATGGCGGGCAATGCACAGTACACCACACGCTTCTTCCTTCTAGCTTGGGACCAGGTGTGATGATCCTTTAAATGCAAGCCAAATTGGACTTCAAATGAACATGCTTCAGAATGGCAGAAAGTCTAGATAATACCAAGTCTTCAACTTGGTATTGGCTGCAAAAGAGTGAGGTCAGCAGCTCTAGTTAAACAACAACACTAAAAATATCCATCTGTGTTTGACTCTACATGCAAGAATAATGCTTGAATAAAGTCTTTAAAAGAATTTAGTAATTTTTCTTCTTGAATCAGAGCACCTTTTTAAAAAATAATTTAATATGGCGAATGAATCACAAAATTCCCTATAATTGTGGCTTGACTCAAAATCCTGTTGCACACCCAGACCCTACACTCAAAACTTCTTGTCCATTTCTAGAGGGTTCCTTCCATTAAGCTGCACTCCCTTACCTTCAGTATTTCCCCCCTTTATTATGACCTTTACATGAGTTCTTCAATATGATGTCTTCACACTAGATAATGATGAACTGTGCGCATAAAATCTTACTTACTTAATCGTTCCTCTTCTACTCTGGGTTTTGTAAGCTTTGCCGCAGGGAGCACTGTGCTACTGTATCAGCTGTCTTCCTCCTGGCCTGGTTACAAACTAGTCCTCGGTCCTTCCAGTGAACTCTGAGCTGTCCTGGAGGTCTGGATCCCTGGCTCTTGGTTTCCCAAATTTGCCGTGGTAGGCAATCTTCTTCCATTTTGCAGACATGGTCAAACCATTGTAATTGGGACTGTTCTACTCGGGGGGGGGGGGGGGGGGGGCGGGGGGGGGGGGGTGCGGTGGACTGGGTTTTGAGGTCATGACATATTGATTGGTTGCGGACCATGTCTTTGCATAACATCTGACATCTAAATTTTAAATTTCTTATTCGTTTGTATATTATCCTCTGACTCACGTTATTAGAAGTATGTATGTCAATTCCTATTCTCTTCTAACATTTGTTAAACATCGGCCATCTTGTTATTTTGTGTCTCCAATATATTAAAACATTTTTCACTAGTTTCATTATCTCTCCACTTGTTACAGGTGTTCACACATTTTTATATATTTCATTACTTTCTTATTTGCACCGAGCATGTCCATCTAGGAAACTATAAGAACACAATGTATCTTGCAAGAAATTTTGTGACAGGCAACAAATAAACTCATATAAGACAAGCCAAAAACATAACTTCATTAAAAATAGATAGGAAAAAAAAAAAAAGGATATGATTACAGAATACAGTGAGCATGCATGTGCTATGGAAAATAGTGTGGTCCCTACTCCATGGATGCATCTAAAGAAACCTTCGGGGTACCTGTGTGCTTATGAGTGAATGTGAGAATGTAAAATAATAAAACAGCCTGCTGATAAGAAATACACATAACAATAGTAAAATTATTGGCAGTTAAAAAACATATAATTCACCAGGAGAAAGAATTCTGACCCAATTTTCTATATGCAAGGGAGAAAAAGGTCATGACTAAAGGTCAACCAGGGAGCTAAGACTGTGCAACTAGGCTTAATCAGAATATATGAACTTGGATGCCCAAAACAGAGGCGAAATTAATGTTCACAATATGTAACCTCATACACCTAAGACAAACAGTGGATCTGAATAAAAGAGAATGATACTTTCTTTTTTTTTAAAAAGATGGAAGACTTAATACTTTGCTGACCAGTAATCCGGAGCATTACTGTCTCCCGTTACCAAGGGTGTTTGCAGATTTCTTTAAAAATAACTGGTTTTTTATGCATGTTATTCATAAAAAACTGAAAAACAGACATAGGGCTTTGAAATTTTCAAAGCACCATAATGAATGGTTGCTACATCCGAAAAAACTTATTTTATGCAAATTGGTCACATGATCATGGCGGCCATCTTGAATGTGTGTGGGCTATTTATAGAAATTTCAGGAGATGTTTTAAAACCATGATCTTTTTCCAGTTTTTAGTGAATCTGTTCAATGTCAGTGCAGTAAAATGTTGGGGACATGGATGGCAACGAATCAACTAATAAAATAAGCTTGATTGATGTATTTATTTGTATTTCAACATGAAAGGATAATGAAAATTTTGAATAAAATGCAAAAGAATTTAATTTTTGTATTTGTCTTTTTTGAGTGGATTCTGTGTCTGTGACATCTGACAAAGAGTGTTTGTGAATGTTTGAGTAGTTAAGTACCTCTAGTTGGAGTCTGAGCTGCTTTCTTCATTAATTGGGTTTGAATTTGTAGCTGTAGAATCTGCAAGAGTCTTTGTCGGGAATGTTGATAATCCTTGACTGTGTGGTATATCTTGAAGCAGGGTATCAGGCATAGAGGTACATTGCTATCTGGGCAGTAGATGCAAGTATGGCTTCTTTTCCCTGCAGCCTTACACACTTTACAGTCTGGTTTATACCTAGCCCTTTCATATTTGTCAATGAAGTGGCGCTCAGTAAGTCGTGTTGTTGTGACTTGTAGTTTTGAAGGTGTCACATTGTGTCGAAGAGTAGTAGGTTCAATAAGAGTGAAACTGACATCCTGCCTGAACCTCTTTGCTTTGATCTTTTTTGTAGAGTTGGCAGTGTTGTAGGTTATGTGCTCATTGTCCGGGCAGTTTCAACTAAGAAATGATATAATGGCAGGTACCATTTATAAGGATCCGTATGGGTAGGGGTAGCTTGCACCAAGTTGGCCGAAGTGGTCGACACCTCCCATACTTTTGCTGTATTGTTCTGCCCTCAAGAATTTGTCTTTTTCTGTCTTGTCTATAATATCATTGGAGTGAATAGTAGATATAAGGTTAAATCTTTTTGTATCATGCCAGGTGACTGCCGGCATGCCTTTATCTTCTGTCGCACAAAACACAGGATGATCTGCCTTTTTCAATTTGAGTTGCTTTTTCTTCAGTGCTTCATGAAAATGCTTCCTATTCTCAGCTACTGTTCCAAATGCACCAATCTGAATTTCTTTCAGGTCTTGAAATAAAGCTGAAAGCTGAATAAAAACTAACGCAGAAGAGAATATGTCCCTTGTTGCCTATCCATCAAGACGATCTTTCACAACCCAGGACAACCTTCATCATTTTCCTTACCAGTATCAATTTTCAATTTCATGCAGTATTATGTTTTAGCAACAGTGAGAGCAGATAGTTTGAATCTCCACTTTGTGGGTTTTGCTGGCAGGTAGTGCTTGAAATATATTCCTCCCTGTGTGCAGAGCGAGGTGATTTTCTCAGTACCTATTCACTTCGTCAGTGATCAGATCTATGGCAGTGTCAGGGAAAAAAAGTTTGAAAAAAAATCAACGGACTTGAATTCAGTTGTCTGTCTTGACACCTTCTTGTTCTTCATGTGGAGGAAGAATGTCAAGCTCATTAAGTTCGTTTTGAGCAAGCTTTCTCCACCTCCACGGATTATTTTGATGTGCAGTCCTGCTTCAGACGTACCTACATCACCTCCAATTTTGTTGTTGGTACTGTCACTAGAGTTATTATGAAGTGATCCATCTCTACTAAGCCATGACATAGCAATTTCGGCCCCAGATTCGCTGCCAGTCAGAATCATCTCTGTTACAAGTCTGGTGTTTGTCATCACTCATGATGAAAACAATGAATGAGCTCTTGTACCAAAAATAATAAAATTTTAATCAAATCACCGCTAGAAACGCCGCTATACGATATCACTCATGGGCACGGCTATTTTGGAATGCTACAAATACCCGGATGAGGCTTGTTTCATAAAAACATCGTTATGGCTACCCTGTTGCTTTTGTAGTGTTGCGTTGCTAAGTCAACGACGGTCGAACTTGGTCAGCAAGGGTATATAGTGGAAATTCGACGACCATCGAAGTTGATCAGCAAATGGTTAAACATGTCATGAGTTTAAGATCACAATTCAAGGTTTTTCACTTCTTGAATAAAATAAAAATATTCTTATCTTTGCTTCCATTCTCCTTTTTTTCAAGAACAGTTTGTTTAATTTAAGAGAAAAAAAAAAAAAATCAAAGGGGAGTTCTTTCTACAGCTGAGAAATGTGAGGCTATGAAATAAGATCTTCCTCATCTAAGAAGATGGGTGATCATGACTTCTCTCACTGTCTGCTGAAAACTGATCTTCCTCATCTAAGATGGGTGATCAAGACTTCTCTCACTGTCTGCTGAAAACTGATCTTCCTCATCTAAGAAGATGGGTGATCACGACATCTCTCACTTTCTGCTGAAAACTGATCTTCCTCATCTAAGATGGGTGATCACGACTTCTCTCATTGTCTGCTGAAAACTGATCTTCCTCATCTAAGATGGGTGATCAAGACATCTCTCACTGTCTGCTGAAAACTGATCTTCCTCATCTAAGATGGGTGATCAAGACATCTCTCACTGTCTGCTGAAAACTGATCTTCCTCATCTAAGAAGATGAGTGATCACGACATCTCTCACTGTCTGCTGAAAACTGATCTTCCTCATCTAAGAAGATGAGTGATCACGACATCTCTCACTGTCTGCTGAAAACTGTCTAAAAAGATGAGTAAGAAATGAGGTCTTCTTACAGCTGGTAACAAGTTGTTCAAAAGTTTAGAAATCATTACATTCACCATTCAAGGGGCACTAGTTGGCCACTGCAGTAAACATAATGGTCTGTGCTTTACCACATTTCTCTCACTATATAAGAGATCATTAACACAATAAACAATTTTCATATTTGATCTGTGAGCAATCACCACTGATTATATATGACAGAACCCCATGAAGTTTTAGTCAAATAATGAGTTACCAGATGTGATGTTTATACTGCTCATTCCATAAAAACAAAACAAGGTAAATATGAGGACGTGTAAAGGAACTTATCTGACAGGAACATAAAATATCTGATGAAAACAAAACAAAATTGTGGTAACTGAAACATATTTTAAAAAGCATGGAAGAAAGATTACTGCAACAGATTATTAACCCTCAAACAATTTAAAAAAAAACACACACATTGACAGTTTTAATGTAATCCTCCTCATGTGAATGATCCATCAGTGAACAAAGTTTGTCATGCAATGCCAAGGAAAAAAATTGTGTCTGTGGGACTGCCAAAATGTTGGAGAGGAGATAATGAATTCTTAATTGGAAGAAAATTTTGTTTTAGTGATTGTGGTATTTCTTCTGGAATTTCTGATACAGAAAAATAGAGTTTAAAAAGAAAAAAAAAGCAAGGGACGCAAGTGTTTACTTTCCTTGTGAAATACCCTTTGGCTATAAAGAAACAACTTGTATACACAGGCTACAAGTGCCATAATGGACAATGACTAAAGAACAAGGGGAAAGACGATTGCTTGTGAAATGAGAAGTATGTGAAAAGCAGCTGATGAAACTCATTGAGATCTGATGAGAAAGAAACAACCGGAGACACTTGGAACATATCCTCTACATAATAATTGTCTCAGCGAAATGTCTAAAACCAATAATGAAGCACCAGCTTTTTGGGAAATTACAAAAAAGGCACACATTGCACCATGAAATCTTAACTGAACACCCATTACATGCCTTTCAATCTTTTCATGGTGCTTATTCTGGGAATCGTGGAAACAGTGTGCAATGCACCATGAAACCTTGATTGAACACCCATCCCTTTCAATTTTTGTCATGATGTATAGACCGTATGTCATGATAAGTGACTACAAAGATAAAATAAAGTTGGAAAGGAATGAAATAACCATAGGAGAATTAGTACTGTCATCAGGACAAGCAGCAGATAGAGCACAACGTGATTATTTCTTGCCATGTTTTGCTCATAATTACAAGTGATCTACCAACAGACAATAATAAATGATAAGATGGTTGGGACACATTACGAGGATGTACATAAATAAACCAGCAGCATGATCACTAGGCAGCTAAATGAGGCTACCTTGAATCAATTAAAGAGCAAAAAAAAAAAAAAAAAAGACATTTCCTCTACTATGAATACATTTAGTTTGATAGCCTAGAAATGTATTTTAATTCTAAATAAATATATTTATGCAAAAAAGTTTTGTTGATATGCTGCATGATTCTGACCGTCAAACTTGACACAGCAGTATAAGGATCAAGAAAAAATTGCTGACTCCGTAGCTAATAAAACATTGCTTAAGTCAAGAGAAACATGACAACTGCAGAACTGGACGAGGAAAAACAACATAGAATTTGGCTATCTGATAGACAAGAAACAGACTATTGGCAATAATCTCTGAATGGCCTTCCATGTGTCACACTTCAGAACTAGACAAATATTTTTCATGGCACTGCATCAGTCATGTTGAGACAATGTAACTAGATGACAAAATTATATATGACAGCAAAACATACTCAACAAATCTGATGTTCAGAGTCATGGAAAAATTTACAATTTCAAGATCACCAGAAAGTTTCACTAGCACACAATTATATCCAATTTGTACAAATTTGTGCCCACCTTACATGTATAATCAAGAACTAATTTACAAGCTGTATACATATTTGAAACTATTTATATATATATTAGCAGTACATAATCAAGTTAACATTCGTTCTGACGTGAAAGACAACCATGTGGCCAGCTCATCATGCTCAAAGAAATTAGCTGTTCTTCTTCTTGTTTTCTTAAATGTTCCAAATTAATTTAATTTTTCAATATAATCACAAATGACTATCACTGACAACAGCACTGCCACACAAAGTTGAAGGTTGACTGGTAGTTGATAAAAATTATTTAAATGAACATTTTCTGTTACCATCTTGATTAAAACAAAAAACATGCTGAAATCATCACTTCTAAATTTTTAGATTGATCACAGGTGCCTTAAAAACTAGAAGCAAGCATCGAGCATCAACAGTTTGGCAATCTGAAAAGTGAGGAGTAGTGATTATGAGGGATTGTGTGTAGTAAGAGAAATAAATTAACTAATCAATGAAAAACAAAACAAAACAACACATACAATAGAAGTGCAGAAAATCCAGGTGTCAGTCACCAGAGTGACTAGAAATTAAGCGACACTGACTAGAGTTATAGAACCTATATAAGAAATTCTACAATTGTGTGTGTTGCTCCTGATTTTTCCCAAATCTGGGAAGCAACACAAGCATGATCTGTGAGTTTAAAGCCTCCTGAATTTATAAAACTTCTCACAATCTTTTCTAAGTTGATATTATTGAACAATTGCTCTTTAAAATAAAATTCAACTAGTGCAGAAGGTTGCTGAGGTGTGTGCCAATTCATTATAAACTTAACAGATTTCATTTTTCACTCTATATCCTCAATAAAAAGAAAAATATACAAATTAATGCACAAAATGCGGATCTTATGAATCAGGTGGTAACTTTTAAATATATATATATATATATGCTTACAACGCTAAATATTTATTCAGATAACAAATTATTTATCGCAAATATTCAATCCAATCAAGGCACAATTTGGCATTATCCACTAGAAAATTCTATTTTACGTACTTTCTGCAGCGTCAGAGCGGATGGAGTGCATGCTTCTCAAGGCAAAAGGGACCAGGTTTGAAACCAGGTCATGCCATACTCCAGTCTACTCTACTGTAAAAGCAGGTACCTGACAGTGAGTTAGGGAAGGCTAGTAGACTTATCATTAACTGTTTGCCTACTTCCAATTAATTTCTGTGTCACAGCACAAACTCTCCTATACATCAACACTAAGATAAAGTTCTGTTCTGGTCATTCCGCTGCTTTTTAAAACCACCACTTTTTATGGTTTCCTTCCTCCAGATTACAGATACATCTTGATTTGTTATTTTTGGTAAATTCATTAAGAAATCTTTTATATAAGAAGTGGTTTTTTTTAATCACCCTTCCTAATGTGTACAAATAAAAACCCCACATACAGCACAGTGAGGCAGCAAAGGGGACATTAACATATAACTTTCGTAAGTGTTCATGATTGCCCTATAGTCCTCCTGTTCAGTACCATCCGCTCAAGGTCCTTCCGTGTCTCATTAATCCATTTCACGTCTGTCATCTACTTCCCTTCACCATTTGTTTGTCTGTCTCCCTCTACATCTTTTAACCTGGGGACTCCAGAACCAGGGTTGCCTTGGGTTCTATCTTAAGCCAGTATATTCTTTGTTCTTATTCCAATGGAACTTGTCTGGGTCTTACCATCAGATCTCCATTGGTCATGTTGCTCTACCATTTCAATCCTTCTATTCTTTGTAAGCGCCCATTTATTTCAAATCTGTAACTTCTACACATATTTTCCACTTCATATTTTAATTATTATTTTTTTAACTTTAGTTAAGCCTTACACCACACTGACTATGGAAGTTGAAAGAATTGTACTTTTCAAATAACTGTAGCTGTCCATGGTTCTTAATCAGTTATTCTGAGTAAATAATTAATTTAAAACATGGAAGAAAAAAGGTACAAAGTAAATAAAGCTTTCAGTTAATTAATTTTAAAATCTCAGTTCACAAACTGGCACTGTGAACTGCTTCAATCGAGAGTACTGAATTTTAAACTTCCTGACATGGCTGCAGCAGGCAGGAAGTGGGTAAGATTTTTATTACATGTTTAACAATTAGTATGACACAAGTGGATCAGAAAATTGCTACTTCTATGGAAAATGTGTACAGTTATATCAAAGTTGAAAAATACTTGGCGGAAAAAAACAATAAAGTAATCAAATGATTAAAAAAAAAAAAAAAACCAAAAACCCCATCTCCCAGCGATGAAATAATCATTCAAAAAACATACACATAACTGGAAGTCAAATTTGGAACACTGCTTACATTAATATACAGTCTATTAAAATGTTAGGTAATAGCCAAGCCAATCCACAATCAGCTATGCCTTGTGTCACAAATGCACCATACAAATACTTTAAATGAAATGAAAATATGGACATTAATCTTTGTCAGGGAATTATTATGGCATTCACGATGAGTACTTACAGCAAGTGTACATATATGGTGTAATTTAGTCTGAGAAGTGTGCTCTGTACAGTACTGACGTATAACAGGGGTAATGCTGTCTGACACTGAACTACTTTTGATAGCATTAACAAACACTAAGCATAAACAGACTTTTGAAAACAAATTTTAAAAAAAACATCCACACGCACACACAAAGAGAGGGAGAGTCTGGTGTTTAATTATTTCTGATATCTCAGGACAGCTTCCATACCACATGCAGGCATCTCACATTCACTTATCAAACCCCATAAAAAGTACCATTATGAGTACCGATCACAAATACTAGGCAACAACTTTCATCAGCACACTGATCATTCTCTGACATAATATGATTGCCAATATCATGACCTGAGAGAGAGACCCAAACTATGTAAAGCTGCACACAAGATGACCCCACTCACATACATATATACTGAGTCTTCTTGTTGCGTGTCTTCAGCTCAAGGTGTTTCCACATCTGCCTCATCATTTTCATTTCTGTCTCCAGTTCTCTTCTCCATGTGTTTTTCAATTTACCTCTACTTCTCTTACCCTGGGGATTTGAGAACAAGGACTGCCTGGTCAACAGGTTTTCACAATGTGTGTCCCATCCACTGCCAGCATCTTCTTCTCATCTCCTGTTCCACTGGCACTTGTCTGCTTCCTGTCATCAGTTTCACAGTGACCTATTATTCCATTTCAATCCTTCTATTCAGCCATTTATGTAACTTCTCAGTTCTTGTGTTTGTTGTTCTCTATGTTTCACAGCCATATAAAGGACTGACTTGCTATTTATGTTGAAGATTTTTATTTTTGTGTTGGACTTGATTTCTTGTACATTTATCTTTTACGTTTTGCTAAATTGTGAGCTGTCAAAAATACTGGTACACATACATTTCCAGATACAAAATGCATCTTGCTAGTTTTAGCATTCATGCAAATGGCTTACAAATGGACAACCTATTGGATCGCTATTAAACCTCAAACGTTGTCCTGACGTATGACCCACAGGGCACACAGTTTACCAAACCAAACTGCCTTGTGGCAAATTTTACACCATAACATACCAAATGTACATCTCTAGACCTTGATAAAAGATATGCACGCTGGCAGACATCACATTTGAAGATTGAGCATACGCATCTCAGCACCATGAGAAGAATGGAGCCCTGTGGGAGAAGCTCTGTGTGAATACTTCACTGTCTGCTCTTGTCCTGCCCATAGCTGATTTGCTACGTTCAACTGTCACCACAGGCATCTGGACTAATTGAACTGGTGATTTGCTATCCTTCAGTGCTTGTGTCAGGTTAAGAATCTACATTGAAAATACAATATTATTTATTACATGTGAAACCACAAGCCACATTACAAATGACAAAGTAACCATGATAAGGAGAGATTTTAAAAAAGTGAAGAAGATAGGTAATAATGACAAGGAGATATTTTTAAAAAAGTGAAGAAAATAATTTTTTGAGAAACCCAACAAACAGCTTAACAGAAACTGTGCTCAAAGCATAACCTTCCAAAGTAATCAATCTTAAAAACACATTAACTACACCACTATTTCCAAGTGGTGCCCTTAGTTTAATTATGACCAACAAGTTACTACGAGGGACGGTCAAAAAGTAATGCCTCGTAATTTTTAATTTCATTCAGTAGGCAAGAAAACAGATAAAATTCACATTGAAATGTAGCCCCAAGTCTGAACTTCAAAAATGTATTTCTCAATGTAGTCTCCGTTATTTGTTACAGTTTTTGTCCATCTTCTCACAAGGGCATGTATCCCCGCACGGTAAAAATTTGTATCATTTTTCCGAAACCACTGGCGTACGGCGCGTTTAAGGGTCTCGGTGTTCTCAAAGTGATGTCCGCGAAGATCTTCTTTTAGTGGTCCAAACAGATGGAAGTCAGAAGGTGCACGATCTGGACTGTAAGGGGGATGTGGTAATAATGTCCAGCCAAATTCTGCAATCGCATCAATGGTGCGTTTAGCGGTGTGTGGCGTGGCATTATTGTGCAACAGTAGTGCAGTTCTCTGATCTTTTAATGGGTAAAGTCGCCCTTCAAAGTTTCAATGTAACGGTCTGCATTCACCCTGTTTCCCTGTTCCAAGAAGTCGAGAAGAATCACACCCTTCTCATCTCAAAACACGGAGGCCATAACTTTCCCTACAGATGGTGAACTTTTGAACCTCTTTCTTGTCGACGATGTTGTGTGATGCCATTCCATTGACTGCCTCTTGGATTCTGGTTAAAAAAAATGAACCCAAGTCTCATCACCTGTCACAATATTCGATAAAAACTCTTCTCCTTCAGTTTCGTAACGGCGCAGGAGGTTGATGGCTATGGTTTTCCTTGTTTCTTTATGTCTGTCTGTCAACATTCTGGGTACCCACCGTGCACAAACTTTTGAATAACCCAGGTCTTTAATGATGTTCTGGACACTGCCTTTACTAATGGACAACATGGAAGAAAGTTCATCCAGTGTTACCCGACGGTCACCACGAATAATGCCATCAACTCGATGAATGTTGTGTGGAGTCACTGCGGTAGACGGACGGCCAGTCCGCTTTGCGTCAGCCATTGAGGATTGACCTACTTCAGCGTCATCACAACGATGTACCCAACGTCGGACAGTGCTAACATCCATTGTTGAATCTACATAAACATTCTTCAAACGTTCGTGGATGCGAATTGGGGTCTAACCTTCAGCATTGAGGAATTCTATGACATAACGTTGTTTTAACCGAACGTCTTTGGCAGCCATTTTTAAACTGTTACAGTGGTGAAACCTGTTACTGAAACAGGTTGGTAATGCTATACAGTGCAGAAGAATGTTTGAGGAATCCTGCTAAATTTACAAATTGCACACCGATGCAGTATTTACATATATAAAAAATAGGAGGCATTACTTTTTGACCTTCCCTCGTAGAAAAAATGATGCTAAAACCTTCGTACAGAGCACTGCAAAAGGAAGGAATCTGATCATCAAAAATGATCCTTCACCAGACAAGTGTTTCGGTCCTTTTACCTCTTCAACACTCTGGGTGCAGTGGCGCACCCATGGTGGGCCCACTTGGGTCATAGCTCCCAAGCGCCATCCTCCTGTTAACCTTTTTCCAGGCTGCACTGGGCTTTGAACTTAGCTCTGCTTTGGTTGCAATTTCCAAATTGGTTATATCCATTTTGCCAACTTCAGGCAGTTGTGAAAGTAAGTCTTTTAAGTGCTCTTGTTCTTGACCACTGGGATACCACCCTTCTGGATGGTAGTGTCAATGTACTTGTTCTCATGGAGGTATGTGGTGAGTCTTTTTGTTATCCCTGAGAAGAATATCTTTCCTTCCACATTGAGTAATGAGAATAGACTGAACTGACCGATGCCCACGACATTTTGTTCTTTAGGCCTTGAATAATCAGATCGCCATTTTCCATGTGCTGATTTTCAATGCACTTCTCAGTAGTTGGCACAGTTGTTTTAGCACCTCTGGACATTACTCATATACAATATATGGTTCACCAATAGGATTTGGTGCTGATTTGCGTTGCGTTTTTTTAACAATGCTTTCCATTTCTTGCTTTGCTGGGAGTTTGGTGTTGAAGTCAGTTCCTGGGCCATGTAAGATCTATCATGTTTTTAAGAGGACCATCTTTGTGATGATCTGAATTAGCTTTCCTCAGTTCTTACAATTCTTTTTTCCAATGCTTAGTTCTCCTAGTTGTGGTTGTTTAAATAGTTCTTTAGTAAACCTGTTTTATTCAATAAAGAATCTTTTCACAGCCTTCCATATTTTCCTGCACAGCTGTTATGCTCCTCAAAGCACATTATACTTGCCTTTCAAGCACTTCCATATCTATTGTCAACAGTCTTTTTCTGCATCTTTGCTTAACTGAACTATTTTCATACATGATTCTTCTGTTTCCAAATGGCTTCTGTTCATTTCTGCCTTCTGTGATGTATTCCTTTTATTAGCCTCCCTGATTCAAAATTCTTTTTTAGAAGTGAAGATTTACTATATCACAAAATGTTTCCACTTTCTTTCCAAGGTTGCTTGTCTCACAAGCTTGTCTAATTCTTTGGGCGGTACTTTATTCAGATTTTACCACTCAGCATTCGCAGTGGCAACATGAAGGTATCTCTATTTCTGTCCAAGAAGTGAATGAGTTCATTATCGGCCAGATCAACTTGAATATTCTCTGCACTGTGGACTGAATCCCAGCCAAGACCTTTTTTTTTTTTTTTGAAACTTAATAGTGTGTAGTTGATTTACTGGTAAAGAATTCTCACACCTGTTTTGTAATGTCCTGTGAATTTTTGTCTTTTTGTGTAGAGAATATCCTAAAACGGTTACATGGATATTCCAACCAGTGCTCATATATCAAGTTCATTTGGCAGAACTGGTCAAACAGATCACCTTTGCATTCTTCCCCACTCCCCCCCGGCAAATCCTGGGGCATTTTTTCTTTATGAATCACAAATCAGATATTTTAACGCACATAGTGTGCTGCCCTGGATAGCAGGGTTTTAGTCTTACCCAATATCATCTATCTCTCCAGAAGTCAATCTAGTCTTTCCCATCACTGTCTGTCTCAAGAAATTCATCAGTCTTTTTACCAATTATTTACAGTCTAATCACATAGCAGTCTACACCCAAGCAATGCTGCAACTTACCTGACCCCTCATCACAGACATCTGCTTCTCAAATGTATGACGGTCAAAGCCCTTGTCATTCTAAACAAGAAAGGAGAAATGTTTTTCATCAAATAATCTTCTGAACCAGCTGAAGAGGTGGTTAGTGCCAGCAAAGAATTCCAGCAGACTTTTAATGATAATAAAAAATTTCAAGATATTTTTCAACGCATGCAAGATTTTATAATCATATTTATATCTACTTTAAATATGGTTCAGACGTAGTAGACAAATTATTGGACTAAAACAAAACATCGCTGATAATTAGACACAAGCCCAAGTAAAAAATGAATCTGTTTAACTCTATGATGCCCCACCAGTAATATCCTGACATAGCAAACCCTGCTTGATGTCATGGAAAGCTTCATAGTCATTTAACCAATCAGTAACCATCAATATGTTGAATTATCTTTAGAAAATTTTCCTAAGAATAATGAATAATTGTATGTAATTTCTCTAAATTGGATTGTAAAAAAAAAAAAAAAAAATGAAATTAAAGATCCAAGTAACCTGACAAAAATTGAGAAGCATTTTGTCAGAGAAGATAAAGCTCGACAAGTAATTCAGAAATACTCTGAACATTTTGACAGTTCATGTGAGAAAAGGTCATCCATAAAGTCTTGTGGTAGAGAGTCATCCAGCAATAAAAGTCAAGCAGGACAGACACCAACTTTGATTAGTCTCTAACAAATGCCAGTGAGAAGATGAATGGACAGTCGATCAGCAAGCCTGCCAAATGAATGTAACAAGAACTTTTGCTACAAAAACTAGAATTATATGACAGCTGAAACATTAAAAAAAGACGTTCTACATACTGGACATCTAACTTTATATTTTACTGAGACATAGCGCTCACAAAATTTATTTGTTATGAGCCCCATTTTAAATAATTTGCTGGTTTGGAATTAAACATAGCCTTGGCTTCAGTGATATGTGGTTTTTTTATGCATCGGTAAAGGGTTAAGTGATAAAATGAACCTACTTTAAATAAGTCATACATGTCATCACACAAATCTTGAACAAAGTTCATGTCTGAGAGTTGTGGCAACAAAAGCTCCTTTATTTCTGTGGAAAATGGCACCTTGGCCTGTGGTAACCAAGCCCAGTGGTACGGATCTGTAGGAACATAAATATAATGGTTCAAACAATAAATACACATCAAAGCATTCCACTAGCAATACTAGACCTGGTTATTCATACACTACATTATGTACATATTTTTACATTTTTCAGACCTGAAATATACCAGCATGCTTGATCTGCTCAAAATACACTTGTGAAACTGTGGTTTTCAATACTTAACACACTTAAAAGACAAGAGGAAAAAAGGTCAGATCTGCCAAGTATCTTGGTTACCTCCAGTAGTCTCACCAGTCCTCATTCATTACCAGCGTGTTGAGCTAAGTAGTGGTAGTGCAGATGAAGTTGAACATTTGTTGGTGCGGAATGGAGAGTAGAATGTGAATGCTTAACTTTAGTGCACAAGATGTGACAAAAGAGGGCCAGTTCTAGACTTCAATGAAGCCAAAATAATACAGTATAGCCCAAAAAACATAGTACAGTAATTTCCTGTCAATTAATTTCTTCTTAACAAATAACGTTTTACCTCATCTAAAAAAGGTATCTAGATTTTGCATTTCATTTGACAACATATGTCTCATTTTATTATCCTTAAGTGGTTTAATTTAAAAGAAGAAAAAAATCCAGATAGAAATATATGTAGTAGACCTTTTGCTAACAATTCATAACCACAATATGCTTCTCTTCTCTCCCATTCCCATGACAGATTACACTAGTCAACAACCAAAATGTACCAGAAATGAAAATAGCTGATCTTAACTAATTTTGGTGTGCTGAAAACGAAAATGACATTAAAAAATGTTGATTGGCTCTAGTTTTCAAGATATATGCTACTAGTTTATTTAATTACGGTCAATTTATATATATGACGCAACTGTTGTGGGCGATTGCATAATTTTTTCTAATGACCAATAAAAATGTAACTAGAAGTTGATGATGCAATCCTACCTATGATTACATCACATTTGTGTATAAATATCTTATCTCTGATAAAATTTTGCCATTAGTTAGTGCATTTGTCCTTATCAAAAGTATCGTAGTTAGAAATGCCTAGAACATGTGTGAATAGTGCTAATAATTTCTGTTATATATGTGGTGAGGTGACATTTCTATCCCAAAAACGAAATATAACTAAAGTGATTAAGAAGGCGTACAGTTTGTATTTTGGTTGCACAATAGGAGATCAAGATAAGAGCTGGGCGCCACACATATGCTGCAATACATGTGCAGCACATCTTAAACCTTTAGCACGCTGCTGTCGACATATGTTGACGAAGGTAACCTATGCTCTCCCTGCTGTTGTCGACATATGTTGACAAGCGGATATTTTCGTTTTCTAGCATTAGAATGTGTGTACACGTGACTTCACCCCCGGATGTTAAGTTTTAAACTTATCTGAGAGAGAGTTAGCTTCCGTTTCCGATCTTTTTTAGTAATGGGTGCATTCGTGTTTATTTTCTGTGAATTTTTTTAATCGAAATGAATCGGCATCGAACACGCTGCCATTTTCGCTCTAATTTTATTGTATTCTGACGCCATGCGGTGGGGATGAGATTTTTGTCATTATAAGCACTAATATTGGTTCTCAGAATATGGTTGATGACAGAGATGGAAACGAAAGTAGAATGTCATTGCTAGTATGTAAAAGTTTAGGGGTTAGGATTAGATTTATCGGAAAGATTTAGGGTTACGGCCGAATGTCACTGCTGACATGGGCATTTGTTGCTTTGCTACTGATGATGGGTGTAACGAAAAGATCGTCATTTGATCTGTATTGGTCAAATGACTTTCATTGAGATGCAAGAGATAATTGAGATATGGACACTTCGTTTGTTGGTTATTTTTTTTTTTATTATTTTAAAATTAAAAAAAAATTTTTTTTTAATTTTTTAAATTTTTTTATCATTTTTTTTCATCTTTCCTTTCCTCTCTTCCTATCACATCTAACATGTACACAAACAAATTTTATATCATCAGATTCACCATTCATTTATTTATATAAATTCCAAAAATGATAGCAATTGACCAAGAAACACAAAAACTATAGACATTACAAGTCGCCCACTATAAAAACGGGGGGGTTGTGAAAAAGAATGCAGCTGCAGGGCAAGTTTTCGGGAAAAGAATGCAGCGTGCTAAAGGTTAAACTGTGGTTGACTGGCAAAAGGCAAGCTATGCCTTTTGCAGTCCCAATGATTTGGAGAGAGCCCACTGATCATCTCAACAACTGTTACTTTTGCATGGTCCCTCCAATTGGGAAAGGCATATCAAAGAAGAAAAAATGGACTCTGGAATATCCAAACATCCCCTCTGCAATACGTCCGGTACCACATGGCGATGACCTACCAGTTCCCAAAGTGCCAGAATGATTTTCAGCTGCTTCCACTGAGGAAGAAGAGGACATTGGTGGTCCTGAACCATCAACCTCAACCGACCCAGATTTTGAGCAAACTACATCCACTAAACCACACTTAATAATCCAAGGTGAACTGAATGATCTTGTAAGAGATCTGAATTTACCGAAGAACAAGGCGGAGCTTTTGGGTTCCAGATTGCAACAGTGGAATCTCCTGGCAGAAGATGTTACAATTTCTGTGTATAGGAACCACCAGAAGCCGCTTATTACATTATTTTTCAAAGAGGGTGACCTTTCTGCGTGCCACAACATTTCTGGTTTAATGGCAGCCCTCAAAATCAATTACATACCAGAAGAGTGGAGGCTTTTCATTGATTCATCCAAGACGAGTCTTAAAGCTGTTTTGTTGAATAATGGTAATGTGTTACCGTCAATTCCAATTGGTCACACAGTTCATATGAAAGAAACTTATGAAATCATTAAGCAGCTTTTGAAGTGTATAAACTACGATCATCATCATTGGTCACTTTGTGGTGACTTAAAAGTGGTCGCTCTTTTGCTTGGACTACAGGGTGGATACACCAAGTACTGTTGCTTTCTCTGTGAGTGGGATAACCGTGCACGAAGTGACCATTACATCAGAAGGCATTGGCCAATCAGGCAGTCATTGCAGCCTGGCAGTAAGAACGTTGAGAACCCAACACTTGTCGACACCAGCAAGATTTTGTTGCCACCCTTGCACATTAAGCTGGGTCTCATGAAAAACTTTGTCAAGGCAATGGAGAAAACAGATGAGGCTTTCAAATACCTCATCAGAAAATTTCCAAGACTGAGTGAAGCTAAAATAAGAGAGGGAGTATTTTTTGGTCCGCAATTTTGAAAACTTCTTCATGATGACGAGTTTCTTTGCGTGTTGCATGGCAAGGAAAAAGCAGCATGGCTAGCATTTAAGTCAGTGGTGGACAATTTTCTTGGAAACAACAGATCTGATAATTACAATGAAATTGTAGAAAATCTTCCTCTGAAGTATAAGAGTCTTGGCTGCAACATGTCTTTGAAAATTCATTTTCTGGATTCTCATCTGGATTTCTTTACGTCAAACTGTGGAGCGGTCAGTGATGAGCATGGTGAACGATTTCACTAGGACATTGCTGCTATGGAGACAAGGTATCAAGGCAATTGGAGCCCTTCAATGCTTGCTGATTACTGTTGGGCTGTGACAAGAGACCCCTCATCGATTGACTACAAGAAGCAAGCAAAGAGAGCTCAAACAGCGACTGAATAATGATGGAATGGGTTCAAATGTGCCTTTTTAAAACATGATATGTGAACTTTAAATAATGTTTTTATTTTTTCTATCATTTTATGTTGAAATATCAATTAATTGAGTATGTAACCACAATTTTTATAATGCTAAAGTAAAAAGACTAGCTGTTCACCCCAGAGAATTAAACAAGCATACATTATTTGTATTACTGTAATGTAAATTCATCATTTTTTTAAAAAACCAGAGCCAACTGGTGAATTTCATTATGATATTTGAAATCAGCATGTCAAAATCAATAAGAAATGGTATATTTAATTTCTGTTACAAATAA
This sequence comes from Oreohelix idahoensis, assembly GCA_024509875.1. NCBI lineage: Eukaryota > Metazoa > Mollusca > Gastropoda > Stylommatophora > Oreohelicidae > Oreohelix > Oreohelix idahoensis. The sequence goes on from JAMPIV010002872.1 coordinate 45,298, forward strand.
CTTTTGAAAATTGGTTGACTACTGTTATATGACTGTCATTAATTTATATGGCTTCCAGGGAGATTTTGTTGTAAAGCACATACTTGCTATACAGAGATCACAGAGCAAACTAACAGGTTTCCTCTTCAAAATTAGCTAAAAATGTTTAAGCAAAATTATGAAATGGAAAATAAGTCACAAGATGTTGATCATGAAGCACTGCAAACATATTTTTTTTGCCAAAGTCTTCCCCAGTGTTCAAACATATGGAAGAACTGTGAAAGGGAAATATGTATATGCACTATCTGTTGTGCGGCATTGATTTTTCTGTTGCCCACGGAGGGCTGTATGATGTCAAAGGCATAATGAAATGGATTCATAAGCAGCATGCCGCAAATGCAGTTTCAAATTTTCAGCTGCACATGACCCATACCGTAACCATCATGTGTTCTTCTTCATACACTTTCAGACGTCAACTTGAATATGTTTTAAGGAACCAGTGGTCAGCCAGAGGTTGTTGGTATCTCCACAGATTTTGTCAAGGAATGGTACTGGTGACAGCTATATGTGCTTTCTCTGTCCTTCATATGCTGGGCTCTTCTGCAGCAGATGTTCAGCAGTCATTTTATTGGTGCCACAGTTACACTATTCGGTAGTTCCTATCTTTAGCTTGTGAATAGATGGTATTTCCACTCAGTAGTTCCTATCTTAAGCTTGTTGAATAGATGGTATTTCAATCTGTTGTGGCCCGTGCAAAGTCTGATGACTACTACTTGTTCACTTTTGTTGAGCTGGTCCTTCTTCTGGTAGCCTGGATGCTCCTATTTGTTTCTGTATCCGCTCCAGATAAAACTCTTGGCCTCTTCATAAGTTATGCTCGTATCAGGGTGCAGTAGTTTTCCACCTTCATTTGCCAATCTGTCAGCATCTTCACTGCCATGGATGATGCAATGAGATGGGATCCATTGTATCATAACTCTTTTGAATCACTGACATAGTTTGTTGAGTGTTGCTCTTAGGTAATTTAGGTCTGCATTTTATTAGCTCCTCCACGCCGCAACTACTAACAGTCCATCTGTGAAGAAAGCTTCTTGTCTCTTTGTGCTTTCTTCTGTCATTAGGACTTCTGCAGTTTTCAAAGCCTCTGTCTAAGCTCTGAAGTCACTTGAGACTTTTCCAGTTGCCACTGACAGCATTTTTGTGTACATTTACTTAATCTCAGACAGACTCTTCCAACTTTATCTTCTGTTTCATTACTTGCTGATCCACCTGTTTAAGCACAGATCCAGATCAATATGTTAAAGGCAGACATTTTAACTAGCACATCTTCTATGTTTCTTGAATCCAAAATTGCTAAAGTTTTAAGTGTTGCTATTAAAAAAAAGACAATCACCATCATAACAGAGATGTCAGCAATAACTGGTACATTTAGCCAGCAGAATGCAAGATTTTGTCACTTTGCATTGCAAAGAAAAGAAGCAATGAAGCTCATCGACTGGGAATTCCCCATCCATAATATTCATTGGAAAATTTGTCTTGTCAATTGCTGTGATTATGCTTAAAAGATGACTGGTTTTCACACAGGAGTGTTCCCTCTTGTCAAAGAGAAACAGTCTGAAATACACCAAGCACAATACTGCCAGCATCTTGTGCCTCCAGCAGCCAAGAAAGATGCTGTTTGCCAGCCACTAGGTATGCATATTCTAGTGGATGTGTATTGCTATTTCCCGAAGTGTGTAGACCATCAGCTTGAACTGAAGGACCTGATCTTCAAGACCTATATGACACTGCTAGGAGGACAGTCTTAAACATGCTTGCACTTGGAGCTGAGTAGAGGAAGGTGTTTGGAAAGATAACTCAACATTTGGCAGTCTTGTGATATGAACAGAAGGAAAAGAGAAAAGGCCAGGTAGAGTATTTTAATTTTTTTTTAAAGGCACTATGACCTATTTGAGGTCACCAACCAACATATACATTTGCCATTTTCTTGCACATGCAGTTAATATGTTTATGGCCAGGTACTTGTGCATCTAAAGTTATAACAGTCAGTGGTTCATTTTATGAGAAACAATTGATGCAAACTGATCACCTGCTGAACAGTCACATTCTGATCCCTGCTGTGGCAGAAGATCATGAGACTGAGAAAACACAGTCATAAGTTAAAAATTAATGAAGGTGACACAAATATTTTGACTGGCTCTGAAGCCTTAAGGAAGATGCTCTAGACTCCAGAAGCTCACCATTTAAGAGAAAAGACTAACATAGTTACCCATACAGTTCACAACTACTCTGAGGTGATTGTATCTATCTACTGTCTTTTAATGACACAATCCTCAGGTATACCACAGTTGCTGACATAGAAAAGAAGCTATAAGTGAAGTCATCACACATACAGTATTTTATCCTCGACAAGTTTCCACTTCTTGTTCCAAAAAAAGCCTCAGCAAAGGATAGGAACTTAGCTGTTATGAGACAGAGAATATTTTGGAATTTCAGGGTGAAAGAAATAGAGAAAAACCCTTATCGTATGGAGAAAAGAATGTAGCCATAAATCACAACTATAAAGTGTATATTTAATATAAAAAAAGGCAACTCAAGGCAAGAAATGCTTGGACATTTTTATCTCGAAAGCCTATGCTCCTAAGGGGCTGAATGCAGAAGAAGAGCATGGACAAATAAAAATCACACTTCACAATCATAATTCATACAGAAATCTGGTTGTCCAGGTGAAAAGCAAAAATTGATGGCAGTGAGGTTACAAAAAATAATAGGATTTCTTGGAGAAATTACTTCTTAAGCTGCAGCAATCTCATTAAGCCTTACACACACACAAAAAGCTATAACCCAAAGAGAAAAACAACAACTCTTACAGGCTCTCCACTCATCAGGATGTTTGAACGGGAAAGCCAAGCCATTATCTATTGCAGCCACAGATATATCAGGATTCTCCACCAAGCTCCATTCAATATCCTGAATAAACAGATCAGCAAGGCAATCATGTAATTTTGGCAAAAACAAATCTGTTTATAAGGGTGACAAATCTGACTTTTTAAAAAATACACTGGCATTTCTAAAACATTTTTTTTTTAATACGCATTTCAACTTATTAATTAGTACATTTAACTACACAAGAAGACTAATACAAAATACTTGGGATTTAAAAAAAATATATGTTGATAAACAAATAATGGACATTTTTGTGTTAAAAAAAAACAAACAGAATTGTGTAGCTATTTTTTTATGTGCCCTAAATGGCAATGAATTTTCAAATTTCCTCAAAAGTATATTTACAAATTTGAGATGTAATGCTTTCTAACTGGAAACTGACACATTTACATATTTTGTGGTGATGAATCAGACGTTGTACTAAAAATTACATGTTTATTTAATAGCTTATTTGCAATAAAATATAATCTTTAAATGTTAACCATATATTCTAATTATCCCTAATGTGAAAACATCAAGAGACTAACAGATGCATGTATTTTAAGTACCAAATTAGGAGTCAACTGACATTCAAATTAGCAAAATTTATTCTTACTTACTTAGTCGTTCCCCTTCTACCGTGAGGTGTAGAGGTTTGGAAGAGAGAGCGCCAGACCATTCTATCAGCTGTCTTCTTCCTGGCCTGGTTCCATTCTAGTCCTCGGTCCATCAAAGATTGTCTAATGTTGTCCTCCCAGCGGACTCTGGGTCGTCCTGGAGGTCTGGATCCCTGGCTCTTTGTTTCCCATGCTTGTCGTGGTAGCCGATCTTCTCCCATTCTGCAGACATGGCCAAACCATCTTAGCCTTTAGCACGCTGCGGGGCGACATGTTGTCGCCTAAAAAAAACATTGTTCTGACAGCTGGAGGCAACGGGTCACCGTGTGTCGCCTTACGGATTTCATCGTTTCTAGCATGAGGACTTGTGTACACGTGATTTCAGCCCCGGATGTTAAGTTCTAATGTTATTTTCAAGAGAGCTAGCTTCCGTTTCCGATCTTAAAAAAGCGATGGGTGTATCCGCATTTATTTTTTGTAAATTTTTTAAATCGAAATGAATCGGCATCAACATGCAGCCATTTTGCTCTAATTTTATTGGATTCTGACGCCATGCGGTGGGGATAAGATTTTTGTCTTTATAAGCGCTGATATCGTTTCTCAGAATATGTTTGATGGCTGAGATGGAACGAAAGTAAAATGGCCTTTCAAGTATGTATAATGTTAGGGGTTAGGACTAGGAATATCGGAAAAGATTTAGAATTTTTCGGGGAGGTCCGTATGTCACAGCTGGACGAGAGCGTTTGTTGCTTTGCTACTGATGATGGTGGTGTAAACGAAAAGATCGTCATTTGATTTGTTATTGGTCTATTGGTCAAATGAATTTTGGTCATTGAGATGCAAGGGGATATGGACCCTTCGTTTGCTGGTTATTTAAAAAAAAATTTTTTTTATTTTTAAAATTTAAAAAAAAATTTTTTTTTTTTTTTTTTAAATTTTTTTTTCTTTTTTTTCATCTTTCCTTTCCTCTCTTCCTATCACATCTAATATGTACACAAACAAATTTTATATCATCAGATTCACCATTCATTTATTTATATAAATTCCAAAAATGATAGCAATTGACCAAGAAACACAAAAACTATAGACATTAAGGGTCACCCACTATAGAAACGGGACCATGTCTCTTCTTGTTACTTCAAACACTTTCCTCAGATACCTCATTTCTGAGGTTTGGATCTGGCTTTTGTGGGTTGTAGTCATTGCCCACGACTCGCATCCATATGTCAAGACTGGGACATAGGTGGAGCGGTATACAGCCATCTTCGTTTTTCTTACCAACCTCTTTCTTGCTGAGGAATCCACGATTTATGGCCTGAAAAAGTCTCCCAGCCGCTGCTTTTCGAGTCACAGGCACCAACTCTTCTTTGATGCCTCCCTTTCGGTCTATAATAGCTCCGAGATATTTAAAGTGGTCGACCTGCTCCAGGACCTGTTCTCCCAACTTAATCTGATGTTTTCTTTCTTCTCGTGATATCACCATGGATTTTTGTTTTAGAGCTGCTTATGACCATCCCCTCTCTTCTCCAGCTCTTCCTTCCAGACTTGCAGGTTGGATTGGAGATGTGCCTCTGATTTAGCAATCAGGGCAACATCATCAGCAAATGCCAGCTCCGAAATATAGACCTGTCTCATCTTCCAGTACCCCACTGAATACTTTCTTGTTCTCTCCTTACATGCCTTGATGACATCGTCCATAAGGAGTATGAAGAGGTAAGGTGATAGGATATCACCTTGTCTTACACCAGTGGTGGTCCTGAACTCTTCTGACTTATGGTTTGCTGTCCTCACATAATTTCTGCAAGACTTGTAGAAGCTCTGTATAGCATGAATCAGAGGTGCTGGAATATTCTTCCTTGCCAAACAGTCCCAAAGTTTGCTCCAGGGGACCCTGTCAAACGCCTTTTCCAGATCTATGAAAACAAAGATGGATCTCACTCTTATACTCAAGGGCCTTTTCACTCAGCTGTCTGAGTGTGAAGATTAGGTCTTGAGTACTTCGGTTTGCTCGGAATCCGCACTGGACCTCATCCAATTGTGGCTCAGCTAGGCGTCGGAGTCTCTGCTCTAGGATTCTAGAGTAGATATTACCAGGGACACTGAGAAGGGATATGCCTCTATGGTTTCCACATTGTCGATTGTCACCCTTTTTGAAAATTGGTGTTATGATGGCAATCTCCCAATCCTTGGTATGGTCTTGTTGCACCATGCTGCCTGTAGGACCTTTAAGAGTAATAGGTCGCCTGATGCTCCCATGTACTTAACCATTTCTGGTGTTATACCATCATGCCCTGCTGCTTTGCCCATCTTGATTTTCTCTAGTGCTGCCCTCAGTTCTTCCATCTTTATGTCATCTTCACCATCATTGGTTTCCTCTTCTGTGTCAGTGGTTATCATTTCTGATGCTTCATCATGCTCACCATCCAGGAGTTCTGAGAAATATTCTTTCCATCTTTCCATTACTTCCTTCGGGGCAGTAAGCAATTTGCCTTGCTTGTCCTTTATAAATTTGAGAGGGCATTGTTTTTCTTTCCTCATGTTCTTTAGGGTCTTATAGAACAATAAGTTTTTAATAAGTTTTTAATGAGCAAAATTTATTCACAATTTGTAAATCTTTACTGCACATTCTAAATATCACTTTAAAGTTTAACATTTTGCAGAGAAAAACTTTCAAAGCAGATTTGCTGAATCTTGCAGCCAATCAGAATTGAGGCTGTAGAATATTCCTTCATTTTCAAAACAGTGATAACTTGAATAACTCGTGAGATACAAGATGACAAAAGAAGAAAATCATTACTTAATCAAGCTTTCTGAAGGCATGTAGATGATGTCTCCTGCTGTTTATTAATATAAACTTCAAGGCAGTTAGGAAGGGAAATGGTCACCCCAACCTCATAAAGCTGAGACCCAGTATAGATGAAGCTTTTAACACTCCCTTATGGCAGTATGTGAGAAGTTATAAACTTTACAATCTCATTAGCCGTTATAGTTAGAGAACTAAAAATAAAACAGGGCCTTGGTTAGTATATTACAGTCTGGTTTTAAGCATTAACAAGGTTATGTTGCTGTAATAATTTAGTCTTTAAACACTAATTATAGTACACAATTCATAACAATAATTTATTAATAATTGTTCTAATTTATGAACACAATATATAGTGTTGGAGAATAATTGAAGGGATAAAATTATAAAAATCACTGCACTGATCATATTGATTTCATATGTATGCAATTACAAATATTTTTTTTTTTTTAAATTATAAGGCTATTTACAAACTGCATTAAAAATATTCCACAATTCTTGTGGCAGAAATTAGATACAGAATGGCATCGAACTGAGGTGCACTATGAGCACATTTATTACCTTGAAACATTCTCTAGCAGACAGTTCTGCATTCTATATGAGCACAAAATTTACACAGCTTGTAACCACTTACTTACTTAGTTGTTCCTCTTCTACCGTGAGGTGTAGAGGTTTGGAAGAGAGAGCGCCATACTATCCTATCGGCTGTCTTCCTTCTGGCCTGGTTCCATTTTAGTCCTCGGTCCTTCAAAGATTGTCTAATGTTGTCTTCCAAGCAGACTCTGGGTCATCCTGGAGGCCTGGATCCCTGGCTCTTAGTTTCCCATGCTTGTCATGGTAGCCGATCTTCCCCCATTCTGCAGACATGGCCAAACTATCTTAGTTGGGATTGTTCTACTTGGTTTGGTTTTTAGGCCTTGGCGTATCATCTGGTTGCAGACCATATCTCTTCTTGTTACTTAACCACCTTCCTCAGGCAACTCCTTTCTGAGGTTTGGATCTGGTTTTTGTGTGTTGTAGTCATTGCCCATGACTCGCATCCATATGTCAAGACTGGGACATAATGTTCATAAATGTGTCATTCTTCTCCAAGTATCATGCCTGGTGGTGTAGATCAGGGGTTCTGAGCCTTTTTTCGCTCATGGCTCTAAGCCTCATTTACTTCTGTGGCCCCTCTCAGTCGCTGTTAGCTGGAAAAAAGGTACTTTACCATCTTACTGTGGCCCCTAGAAATATAGCATGGTCCCTGGGGGGCCATATGGCCAACGCTGAGAACGACTGGCGTAGATGATCATGTCTCCAGTACTCATAAATTCTGTTGTTGACATGTTTCCATGCCATCATGTCAAAATGTTCAGTATCTTCTCTCTTTGTTGTCCTCTATTTTCTTTTCTCCTTCAATTTTTCATGTTGTCACAATAAATTCCAGCTTTTTCCTTGCCCAAAGAAAATTGGACTGTTTCATTCTAATGTGAGTAATAAACTTCCTTTGTGCATTAGCTTCTTTCTGGACAAAAATATAAATTAAAAAATAATATGGTATGAAATCAGTTTTACAAGTAAACGGTACACATGAGACAAGGGACGTTTCTGGACATTCTCATTACTCATTTTAGCTGTCCAGGGTGTTCTTAACATTCTTCTCTTAAACCATGGCCTACAGGGCCTTTCCTGAAGAATTTCTTACTTTCTCTAAAAAATTGTTGCATAAAATACTTTTCATTTTATGGAATGCTGCTTTTGCCTGGGCTATTCTTATCTTCCCTCTTAGATGTAATATTTTACTTAAAATACATGTACCCGCAAAATCTCATGAATTTCGGCACCTGACAAGTTATAATTAGGATGTAAAGTAAACATGTACACATGTTGTACAGATAGGTTGTGAGTTATTTTTGTTCCGTCTGAGTAGAGTGGATGGTGATAAGTACGTGAGAAAAAGGTGTGAGAAATAGATTTCACAGGTGATAGTTGAAGGAACAAATTATGTCTATGGAATGAGTAAGTTTCTCTATTCCAGCCTATCTATACGACTATAATTTATTACAAGACAACCTTGCCCTCCTCATACATATAAATATAAGTTTAACCACACACACACACACAGCTATGTGACAACAAGACACACAAACGTGAAAAACTACGATTAATTGGTATGGGTCTGACCAACACACAAAGTTAAGTTTCTTTTGTTGTTTATTATCATTTAAACTTGACAACATCAAATATCTAAAGAAAGATCAAATAAAATCAGATTTACATACATATCAAATAGCAGAATAAATGTGCCCTCCCCCTATGGAGAAAAGAACCCAAAAAGTTAACCCAAAGGTTGAAGGTTTGCACTATGTAACAGAGTAGACAGTAAAGTAAATAAGTTCCTACTATAGGCTATCCAGTAAAGGTAACAAGTTTAAGCAAATCCAGTTTTGATAAAGTCCCTGTAACAAAAAAAAATATTCACTCTCTCTTTCATACAGTGGCCACTCGATCACTCTTACCTACTCTTGGTGACATCCCTTAGAATTACTCGGCTGGCTCTATGGTAGAGTGCCAATTCTGAAACAGCGTAATTTTCGGATGCTTACACTTGAATACGACTGTCAGAAGTCGGGAATGAATGTTATTTTTTTCACCACCCCAGTGGGCTGATAAAATTGAAAAAATATTGCTGGGTTTGGTAAGTCCAGTTAAATTTTACACGTTAAAATGTTTCTAATGTATCGTTGGCACATACTTGCTCACCAATGAAATTGATGACGCACAAGCCAAGAAAAGACCACATTAACCAATCAGTAAAAAAAAAAGAAGAAAAAGGCCGCTGGACGCCCTTGATCAGGTCTGCTAGGAATATATAAGAAACATTTATGGAAATGGGGAAATGCGGCAGCGGAACAGCAAACGAAAATGGGGATAAATTAATAAGTTTCTGTAGTATTAACAACCTGGTCATTGGAGGAACACTTTTCCCACATAAAGAAATTCACAAGTTAACATGGGAATCACCAAATGATCGGGACAGAAACCAGATAGACCACATCATGATTAACGGTAGATGGAGACATGCATTACGGGATGTGAAGGTGGGGGGAGGTGCTGATGTGGGATGTGATCACCATTTGGTGGTGGCAAGGCTGAGGGTGAGAATGGGAGGGGCTGGACCAGCTGTGGCTGCACAGAGGGAGTTTGACATCAGCAAGTTGAGGGACCCCCTTGCCGGAAAGGCTTTTGTGGCTGACATAGAGAAACGGTGTCGATTTGCCAGGGGTCAGGAGGAGACATTGACTGATGGTGTGGACCGGAGGTTCAACACCATTTCAGCAATATTTAAGGAGGGCAGCGGATCGTGCTTGGGATTCCGGGAGGGGAGGAGGTGAGACTGGATAGCACCAGAAACATTGGACACCATAACACTGAGAGGGGAAATGAGGGGAGAGAGAACAGAGGCGGGGTCCCCCAGGTTGAGGCAAATATGTGGCGAACAGTGCGGTCGGCTAGACGGGGAAGTTGGGCGCCAGGCCCGGGCCAACAGGGGGAATTTGCTGGATGGTCTTGCGGGACGGGCGGAGGGGGTGACGCTGGGAGATGAACGGAGCACAGTGTGCAAAATAACTAAATTCATCAGCGGAAGGCGGGGTGCGGACAGTATTACATTGGTGAGAGATGAGCGGGGAGGTCTCGTCGCGACAGCGGAGGGACAGGAAGCGAGATGGACAGAGCACTTCAGAGAGGCTCTGGGCGGGGGGGCCACCGGAGACGCAGTTGAATGTTCCTGAGGCTGAGGACGATCTGGATGTGGGTGCAGACATTCCACGAGGATGGGAAATCGTCACAGCAATCGGGGGGTTGAAGAGCGGAAGGGTTCCTGGCCAAGGTGACTTGGATGCAGAGCTATTTGGGACGGACCCTGGGCTGGCGGCGGAGCTGTTGGAGCCACTGTTTGCACGGGTCTGGAGGGCAGGGACAGCACCATCAGAGTGGAGCGGGGGAGTGGTTGTCAGGGGGGGGGGGGGAGATCTTGCGGACTGCAATGGTTGGAGAGGAGTTGCTCTTCTCTCGGTTATCGGCGGGATACTGGGCGGGATGATTGTACAGAGAGTTTCAGGGGCGGTGGACCACAGGCTGGGGAAAGGGCGAGTGGGCTTTGGAGGGGGCGGAGGATGTGTGGATCATATGTTCGCTCTCGGAAACATTGTGGAGTAGTGCTCGGAATGGCAGGGACAGCTGTGCATTGATTTCGTTGATTTTGAAAAGGCTTTTGACAGCATACATAGGGACAGTTTATGGAAGGTACTGAGGGCTTGTGGAGTTTCAAGCTGCATGGTGTCAGTCGTAGAAAGCCTCTGTGCCAACTATGCGTGTAGTGTTGGGCAGAGCGGCCTGACCTTTGAGGTGAGGGCAGGAGTATGACAGGGATGCCCCTTGTCAGCCACTCTATTTTTAACAGTCATGGATTGGGTGGTGTGCTGGACGGCGGAGGGCGGTCCGGGAGGAGTGAGATGGACTGCGTTTTCTACACTGGGGGGTCTGCAGTATGAAGGTGACGTTGCACTGCTGGCACGTTCGCGTCGGCACATCTGGGGAAAGATGGATGGACTTAATGGGTTTAGCCAGCAGGTGGGCTTGGGCGTCAATTTAGGGAAGTCAGGGGTCGTGGCGCTCAGTGTGAGCGGCCCTGGCCATGTCAGTAGGGAATCAGCGGCTGGTGCGGACAGATGCCTTTACATGCCTGGGATGTATGGTGGCACCAGACGGCGGGGCGGGCGGAGACATCAGCGTCAGAATGAATAAGGCAAGAGCGGCCTTTTTTGGCCTGGACAACATCTGGGGGTCCTCTCGGTGCAACACAGGCACAGAATTAGGATTGTATCAGGGCTGTGTGCTTTCTGTGCTTCTCTGTGATGCGGAGTGCTGGAGAGTTGCAGAGAAGGAGGTGTCAAGATTGTCCTCTTTTCGCGCAGCATGCCTGGGGAAAATTCACAGAATCTTTTGGCTGAATGCCGTCGCCGGCCGGGGTCTGCTTGCTCGGAGCGGGCAAGAGGACATGCACACCATCATAGCTGGCAGACGCTGGGTTGGCCATGTCCTCAGAAGAGACCCCAGTGCCATCATGGAAACAGCTATGCTTTGGACCCCTGAGGGAAAACGAAAGAGAGGCCGACCGGAAACGGCCTGGCGGGAAACTGTGGGGGCTGGGATGCGGGGAGTGAACTGGGGTTGGGGCACTGTGCGAAGGATGGCCGCCGACCGAGACCGAGCAGGGTGGAATCAATTTGTTGTTGCCCTACAAAACACCACTAGGCGTGATGGCCACTGACTCTTTGACGGTCGGCGGCTAAGGATCAAAGAAGAAGATTTATGGAAAAATGCTACTATTCTATATAGCTACATATATGCACACAGACGGGGACAAAACGATCTCTTATCCACTCCGTCAGTCCTGATTAAATTTAAAAGGCACACAGTGTCTTTAGCCTACCCTATCGCCCGTCGCTAGCGCTGAGTTTTCAGGTCGGATGAGTTATGCGACTCTCCCCCCTCTTGCTCGCGCTTAACGATCAGCGTACAATTGTCAATTATCACAAACTATTGCCGGTCGCTAAGTAGCTATTAATTTGGTCGGCGTCTGATAGTTTAGTCGTATGATATTAAATAATAGGCACTTATAATAAATACGCACAATGAAATAAAACGTGAATTCTTTTCTGTCACTATCAGTCGCGCCTAGCATTTAAACCAGTCAGCTAACTGTCTCTTCTTGTGTGAGAAAGCGTGTGGTGAAATTTAACATTATAACTGAACATCTGGTATGAAATAGCTACGCTTTATTTTATTTCACGTTTTAACGCTAGAAAATATAAGTGAATTATAATGGTAAAAGCTTAACACTTTTAAACACGTAAGCACTAATTTCTATTACCAGAAAATCAGAATAAAAATCCCCACGAATGCTATTAACACATTTTCCACAATGGTTCTAGAACTACGTGCTTAGACTATCCAAAAATTCTGAGTGACAACTGATAGCAGGTTTAAGAAAACACAGTTTATATATCCTTATGTTTCTCTGATCTATAGATGCTGTTACTTTTCGCACTATTGTGTGAGTAACGGAGAATCAGAAACATGAGTTCCCCAGATAAAAGTTTACGGTTGGCCTTTCTCGGGCGTTCGACCGCCATCAGACTTATATCTGTGTAACGGGGTTCTTGAAAATTTTTGCCCGTGAATCGACATTAAAGCGCACTCGGGAAAATCCTGGATCTCCCCTTATGGACTTCAAAGACTCTTGTGTTTTTATCGTGCAGTCTGTCAGGTATCGTATGATTGACAGATAAGCTCGCGTGAGAAAACTAGGTAAACAAACCTGATTCGCTACCTGTTATGACTGACAGGTCATGCTGTTTGTAAACATTGCATTAGCTCGTGTTCACAGAAAAAGTGGTGGGACGAAAAGTACGCTTGTGTAAGTAAAACACAGGTAGAAAAAATGTGTGGTTTTGCTAGCAAATCCTAGAACACTACGAGGTTACAAGCTTGTCAGATTACTGTAACCTCTCTTTCCATTATACGTCACGACACACTGTGTGCAAATTATGTTAATAAGCTCACTGACAGCTCACAGAGTAAAGCACATAGCTCACTCTTCTACAGACATGCATAGTAAATTTTTTTTTCAACAATACATAAATAATAAAGTCAATGCTAAGAATATAAATTATCCTCAAGTATGTTTTCAACTCACATCAAGCATCAACTAAGAACTGTCTCCTCCTCAGAGAAATTGTATCTCATAAACTCAAGCTTGACATCAACTGCAGAAAGTAAGAAAGAGGAAGGAAGCTTACCTCTAAGTCATCCTGATTAGAACTCTGAGCTTTTGTTGATGCTGGTTCATATTTTATCAACCAGTTGTCATTCCCTCGATCTGAAACAAAAATACATGAAGTTCTGTAGCTACTTCAGACATTAAATGTTCATAATCAAGACAATAAAAACCTTATCCTTATCTCATATGATTTTCTAAAATCCCAATTCATAGGTTTGCAAAAGAAACCTGTAGTCATCAAACTTGAAGACCACCGCACAATTAGTTTTAAGAGTCATGTGACCATAATATTAAGAATTATATATTCTTTTATATATAAGTAAAATAAAACTAGAAATTGGTGATGAACAGTGTAGATTTCTGGATGGTAACAGCACAAACAACACCGTCTACATTACAGGAATATGAAAAGTATCTGTCCATCCATTGATAGATAAATTATGAATTGCCTTACTCCAGACACTCATTATTACAGTATGCCCTCATCTTATGACATTAATTACTGCAGACCTTACTCCAGATATTATTAAATGTTGCTTTTGCCTCAGACATAGCTTAGCAGCTATCAAATCATAACATTGCAGAATGTCTAAGGCAAATTACTTGAAAAGATAATGGCGAGACAATTAATGAACCACCTTGAAAATGCACAGATCCTCCCTGACACCCTGGGCAGTTATAGACCAATAAAAGTAACATGGGGTAACGCTGGAACATTTGCGTATGATGTATATGAGGGTTTCCAAGGTAAACAAGAAACAGTGTCTGTGGCAATTGACCTAGAGGATGCTTACAACAGTGTTGACTTTGCAATGGAAGGTGGTGTAAACCCATGGCTAACAAGGTGGATAGCGGCTGCCTTAACTGAGAGAGCAGTTGCAATTCGCTTGGGAACATGGACATCAGAACCAATGCCCATTTGCCCAGGATTACCCAAGGGTTCTCCATTATCACTGGTGCTGTTTAACATCTATACAGCAAATATAGCTGCAATCCAACCAACAGGTTTGGGACAAACATTAACTTTTGCCGATGACTTGCTCATTTACAAGACTGGTTCAGATAGACATAAAATGGTTAAAAGCATACATGAGACACTTCAGGCAGTTTGTAAATGGTGCGACAAAACCAGTTCCAAGGTCAATCCCAACAAAGCCTGTGTGCTTTGGTGCTCCTTGAACAAACGCATTCAAAATGAAGGGATGCGTATAGTCTTGGGCTGTACGCAAGATACCCCCATTGTGATGATGCGGCACATGCTTGGATTCCTGTCAATTAGACCCAGATATACGATGGCCCAGGTAAAAGCGTATATGCTAGTAACCACAGACAAAAAGCACCCCTTGCATGGGAACATAGCTGACATCAAAGGAGCAAGAATAAAGAGGGGGATGTCATGAATGGCGCAGACAGAGGAGACTAATTGACAGGTGACCACAGTTGAAAACATATTCAAGGGAGACGAGTGTAGTAAGTCAGATGAGAGCTGGATGAACTACCAGCAAGTCATCATCATCCTTGGTAGAGAGTGCAGAATTTGGATCAATGGGAGAGCAGAACTGGAAATTGATCAGCTTATAAATGTTAATGCTGGGGATGATGATGCCATTGTGTACACGGAAGGATCTGTAATCCGTGGTAATAAATCATGGTGGGGCTTCTCTGCTAGAGTAAATGGTAGAACCGTCGCTGAACGTAGCAGGGCTTACATAATAGCAACCTCCGGCATGAGAATGGAGGTAGAGGCAGTTACTGCTGCGTTAAGATGGCTGTCATAGACTTTATTAACAAAGGCAGTTATTGTATCAGACTCACAATCCATGCTTCGAAAGGTCCTAAATGGACGGCTCCGACATGAATGGAAAACCTCCATAAAAGCATCGAATCTGCAAGAACTGATATGGATCTACTGCCCTGGTCATGCAGGGGTAAGTGGCAGTGAAAGAGTTGACAGACTAACTTCAAGAGCACCCATAGAAGGTGAATTGAACATGGATGAGAGAAATACTGAAGGCAATTCATGATCGCCTATTAGAGAATGACACTGCAATCGATGAATCATCAAGGCTAAGACTGCTGGAATTTGGCATCAAACATAAGACCAGCAGGGATGGATGTATAAGAGGATGCATCCAGCGTGTATACAACCAGTGCGCAACAGGAACAATTAGCATTCATGCCCTTCGACATTTGCTGAAGGAGACTAAGCACCTATGGATTTGCTCAGAGTGCAATGACGTCGATTCTGATTAACATTAAAATTTGCCTCAGATATTAATCACTGCAAACCTGACTTCAGACATTCATAATTACACTTTGTCCGTAACTTACGAAATATGAATTACAGACTTTCCCCTCATACTCATCAGATATTGCTCTTACTCAAGACAAAAGTTATTGCATGTCTACTACAATCAACATTACATGTTCTTGTATCTGGCAAACTTGTAAATATTAGACAAATATTGCAATTAATGCTTCACACTGACATACTGAATGTCTGAGCCAAGATCCCACAGGATGCATGTTGTCACCTAATCTCATCACCCTTCAGATCCCCAAGGAGTACAGGTAAAAGGTGACGGTAGTCCCATAGCAGATACTGCAGTAGAGGAGTGAAGTGTTATACACTTCAACATACTAGGTCCAGCATTGAGAAGTGGGCTGACCAGTTCCCGTCCTCGACGCCTTTTCCCTCCCTAACTCAAAGAGCAGAGTCTGGAACCCATTTACAGCTGGGTAGCCTGGAGAGCGATCTGTTCCTCAGACGCTCAAGGAGTACATGCCTTCAGTAAACTTAACATATGTCCTATCTGTCTTTTTGTGTCCTACGCCATTAGCTCAAGCTCTTTCCATGTCTTCTGCATTTCTTTACGTCTCTCTCCAGTTCTCTTCTGTATGTGTTCCTTGGCTTATCTCTCTTACCCTGGGGATTCCAGAACAAGTACTGCCTTGTAAGACTATCAGCAAGTTTCCTCAATGTGTGTCATATGCATGGTCAGCATCTTCTTCTCATCTCTCGTTCCACTGGCATTTGGCTGGTTCGTGACCTCAGTTCCACGTTAGTGATCTTGTCATATCACTTCAATTTTTCTACTCTAAACAAGTACTATTTATAACAGTCTGTAACTTTTTGGTTGTTGTTCTCCACGTTTCATACAATACGATTGACTTTACATTTGAATTGAAGATTCTGATTTTTGTGTTGGACTTGATCACCTAATCTGATACCATGAAAATGCAATACAAGCTGGCCTACTTCCACTGTCGATGCATGCATCAGTACCTGTATTCCTGATGATGTAATCCAACACAACTAAACGCTCAAATAAATGCTGGAATTTTTTAGCCGTAGACTCTGGTAAAGCCTCATTGTCAAACCGCCGTAACCAGTAGTCGGCATCTTTGTAGCCATGAACAAATAACTGGAAAGACCCTATCTGAAAAAAAAAAAAATCAAAGAAAAAAAAATAACCAAAACATGAAAAATGCATGATAAGAACAAGAAGAAGTAAATATAAACAGAAATGTATTCCAAGTAATTTAACTTCCAGAAATAATAAATAAAACTCTAAGGACTATTAGCTATATTTATTCATTTTCCTTTGTGCTCCATACAGAGCATAGAGTCACCAGTGCAGCTGGTCCCCTTGCATGACGCATGCACCAAGCAGTCACATGCTCTTGCAATGGTGGTTTCTGTGGTGATTTGTTTACATGGTGAGGTTGCCAGTCGCATGTACAACCTCATATTAGTTGCCTGAGGGTGTTGTAGTTGTATCCTTTCTTTGTCTCTTCAGAGACCCCTGGGAACTACACAACCTATTAGCTGTGTATGGTACATAAATTCTAACGATCCATAAAATACAGCTATATATGCCAGTAGTGACAGAAAAAAACAAAGCATAAAAATAAGATACGATCATATTTAGTGAGCATCATGTAGTTTCCTGGGGTCTTCTTGCCACACTTCCCCTTAAGACACTTAAATTGAACTCGCATCACAGCCTTTCCTGTTCCCTTAATTAGATTGTAACCACCTGTAGAAAAACACACCTGTCACTGATAAGATAATTCAGATATCATACAGGTTTTAAAATGCACAGCACATTACATTCACAATGTTTCAGAAATAAGACGCATAGATTGGAAAACATCAACAGTGCAGTCAGCCAGCTCGAACTGTTGAGTTTAGTATAGTTAGATAGCCAAACCATCATTAAACAAACCCATTTACAACAGAATGCTAGCACCTATGTCTCTTCCATTTATTTGTATAACTTGCTGAAAAAGATAAAGGCAGTTTCACAGCAGATTCTGTGTAAGGGAGGGAAACTTTGCTATACAGGTCCAGCTTTATGAGGTGAGGTGACCAGTTCCCGTCCTTGGCTTTCCTAACTCAAGAGATTTTGAAATCCTTATCCAGTAACTTTGCCACATATAATTACTCTGCCAAACAGATACTCTGTATAACATGTTCACTGACATCAATATGAAAATACTTTACATCTCTGTACTGATAGAGCAATTCTTCTGGTTTTCCATACATTATGATTATGACTTCTAAAATTGTCTTGCTTCTCTTTCCTCATTATGCTCAATCGTATTTGTATTTAATCAAATGATGCTTAATTTTATTTTTAATTAGTGTTGAATGAATTCACAATCAACTTGTTGATATTACTCACTTACTTTACATTCCACTGATGCTGTGAAGCATAGTGGGTTTGCTATTTGGAACCAAGTGTGTATCGTACTGGCTACTGTAAGCCCATGTAGTTGTAGGATTTCCGTGATGTTGTCGATACATCTGCCTCCTGGTCTTCCCCTTGCCCTGAACCCAGATCTTCTACTGTTGTAGGCGTGTAGTGGTCATTTATCGGGCTCCATTCTTATGAGACACCAAAACCATTAAATTTTCTGTCTCTTTATATACTTGATGTCGGCGTCTGTGGCCTAATGGATATGAACGCAGCTTCATAATCCAGATATACCAGGTTCGAAACCTGCTGCAGGCGGTTTGGTAGCAGATCGCTTTGTGTGGATTTTTAACAATGGTATAAGCGCCGTACCGTTCAGAAAGCAATAGCAAACTACTGAATGAAACAAATTGCCTAGAAAAATCACAAACAGCCAATAAAAGCTGGGGTTGATTGCCACGTCCTGTAAAGGATAAGCAACTAACTTTTTTTATATACTTGATACAGGATGTACTTCCCGCAATTTTTCTGATGTCATCACTTCTCATTCTCTCTCTCCTGGCAACATTAATGGTTCTTATTAAGCATCTCATTTCATTGGAAGTGATTTTCCTCTCCTGCACTTTGATCAGGGACAATGTTTTATACTGACAGCGAAGAGTTGGTAAGATTATTCTATTTATTACCTGCTGTTTAGTTTCCATACTGATATTCTGATGTTTGATTAGTTGTGATAGGTGGTTAAACTTGCGGGTATTAATGAGATAATATAACTTACTTTTGGTGGTAACCCAATTCTGTTGAAATGCTTGCCCACTGCTGGCACTCTGTTGTAGATATTTCGTTTAGTCCTGGCTTTTGCCCGGTCTATTGCACTGTAGTTAAATGTTTCACTTGCTAAACGGACAACCTGCAAATATAACATGAGAAAGTAACTATCACAAATAATTTCAAAGTTCTTGACATTCTAGAGATTTCTCTTACTTTTCTTAAAACTTTCTTGCCCTAAACCTTCTTCTCCTCCTTTCTCAGCTTGGTGCTGTTTATCCACTTAATCAGTTCAGTTTATGTCAGGGGCCTTCCATGCAGTACCTGGGGGTCTCTGAGAAGACAAAGAAAGAACAGGATTACTCCTCCCTCATGTATGTCACAGGAGGAAACTAATATGAGGTTGTGCATGGGGCTGGCAACCTATCATGTTAAATAAACTGCCTAAGAAATCATGACTGCAACAGCACATGAATGCTGTGGTGCATGTTCACCATACGGGGACTGCATGTTCACCATACGGGGACTGCATGTTCACAATACGGGGACCAACTCAAGTTGTGCTTCTATGCTTCACATGGAGCAAAACACCAAAATGATTATGATGATTGGTTGAATGAGAAACACAAGCAACATCTTCACGTTTTCTTCCTCTATGCTTTCAGACCCTGCCTGCACTAATTCGACTGATGTTTTTATGAGCTCACTTGATTATGATCTTCTGTATACCCTCTGAAACCATAAAACAACTGGGACACATATTCTTTCAAACTGTGATCAACAAATCAACCAAGCAGCAGCAATGAATCTTTTTTATCATGAACTCCTTCCACATATCATTCAAGCCCTTGTTGCTGTCATTATTGCTCTCATTAATGAGAAATGTCAAGAGTAGCTCAAGGTGATAAACCTTAAAGGTACAGACAGTGCTCTAATCAACTGACTACAGCAATAATATGATGGATGCTTTCAGACATGACATATGTGAGTCTCTCATAAGACAAAGAATAAGTTTACTACTTCAGCAGGCATCTTGTGAGCAGCTGACTAATATGAGGTTGTATTTGTGGCTGGCATATAAAATCATGTAAAACAAGTTGTTAAAGAAATCACTATATATAAATTAAAAAATAAAATGGTATGAAATCACTTTTACAAGTTAACGGTACACAGTAAAAGAAATCACTGCTGTATAAGCACATGCTTTGATGCAGGCTTCCTGCAAGGGGGCCAGGCAGGGCCCCATGCCTCAACAGGAGTGAATAAGGACATGAATAAATGAAGGAATGAGCAATAGGGTTTCTTTTATCACCACTAAAGATGAGAGATTAGTCCTTTAGCCTAAGGCATACATTTGTCAACATGCTCAAGATAAAAGCCAGTCTGATAATGATAATAATTAACTTCAGAGGTCACAAATAACTATGTAAATTATTTACTGTGCGATATCTATGTGCTACATTAAAATCATTAACCTTACAGAGATAAAACTGACTGACTCTAGTATCATAAGTCTCAATCAGGGCAGCCAATGTGAACAATCGTAACAAGAACAGACAGTGTTGTACTAGTATGACTCATATATCATCAAACAATACATTTACACATTCTGCTGCAGTTATGAGCCATATCATCAGCAAGGAGAGCAGAAGGAAAACAAAAAGGGGTGGCCAAATGTATAGGAGTGGCCAAACAAAATGCTAAAAACTATTAAATATTGACATCACACTCAGTGGCACAAGTAGATGCATCAAGAAATAAGTATCATTGAATAAGCATGTTGATGAAATTAGCAGGGAAAAAAAAGGAGAATTAGCACACATAAAAAACACACAAATAATAATAAAAATGAGAGATGTGTACCTCCTGAGTTGTTAAGTGCGAAAGTTGACATGTTACAATTAGTTAATTGATATCCCTTAAGTGTTTCCACACTATAAATAATATGAAGTCGAGAACGGAAGGTTTAAGACAAAGTGAGAAGTGGAAATTGCCACAGTCAATTGATGTGGATTCAGCAGCTGTCGAGCCGGTCCTACTGGAGCTTCATGATAATGAAGGACTGAAACAACTAAAATAAAGCAGCTTCTGTTACCGACACTACCTGTTACACAAGCATATAGCAAAACATTAGAGTGTGCTTGAGATTAACCTCCATTTTAGACATGGAATATTCTCAGGAGTCTGTACTGACCACTTACATTCAATAAATCTGATACAGGTCTGTCCTAACTGATGAGAACTTAAAATAACAGCCTCAACAAACACCAACCAAACTTCAAGCAACTCAGTGTTATGGTAAACACCCATAAAGCACCGGCAAGCAAATACAATATGTCAAAACTTGCTGTGAAATATTATTTATGAGAACTGATGTACTAAGAAATTTAATCATAATTTATTTTTAAGCAGGTTTTCAAACTATAAAAAAACATACTTGATTGTCATGTTTAAATATTACTGAACAAACATTTCTTCTTAAAATGCAAATAACTGATATCTCCCCTTCACAATGTTTTTGTGTGGCCTCTGTATGGTAAAAACTTTTAAAATAACCATTCCTGACTATTTTAGTGCAGTTTAGCACATGCTTAAACAAATAAAAATATAATCCTAGTACAACAGCTGGTACCGACCAAAGACTATAATTTCGTTCAAGGCAAGATCATCAAGATCAATCCTGACATTTAATTATTAGTTTATATTCAGCGCTTTAAGGCACTCGCACAAGAAATTACCTAGTGACTTTCTAAGATCTGGATTATATGGTATTTTTATCCCTTTAAAGTAGATTAGTGCTTACAAAGCAAAATTATTTTAGGCACATCATGAGAATAGGACTACAGGCTTCCATAAGCCGCATGCGGCTTGCAAGCCGTGTTTTAGTCACCCCTGTTCCAGACAGACAAAACAAGCAATAGAAAGAGTTTGTTTTCCTTACCTTTGTTTTAGGGACAACACCCAATACCAGTTTTTGATCCACTAGGCTAGCCCCGGCTTCGGACATGTAACCCTGATTAGGTACAAGGCAGCTTCTTCCAAAACAACACGGACAGCACAGCTTATGCATCCATTTTGTCCACTTAGGATTCAGAAGTCCATAGGGTTCCTCATCCTTTGGTTTAAAAACAGCTATTGTTTTCTGAAAAAATAAAATGAGCATATGACATCACATGCTACTGATAGCAGCTATACATTATGTTAAGTTCTTGCAACTGCCTAACAGCAGGGAAAAAAATTCCTTACTCTATAAGACTTTCGTCTCACAATAAGTCTAAAGAAAACAAATGGCTAGGTCTGGATGTGAATGCTGCACCAGTTATTGCTATCGATAACTATCAATTGGCAGTGGTGCACCACTTCACATACCTGGGGTCTACCATCAATGACAAACTCTCTTTGGGCACAGAAATTGGCAGCTGCATTGGCCCAGCTGCAACCATCTTTGCTTGTCTTACAACGCATGTTTGGGGAAACTCCAAAATAACGATGAAGATAAAAAGCTGCGGTATATAACGCGACACCATTAGCACAATTCAATATGGCAGGAAGACATGGGCAACCTATGCTAAGAGAGAAAGAAGGCTCAATACCTTCCATCTACGGGTCGACATCACATCTTTGGTATTTTGTGGAAGGACAAAGTGACTAATGTCATGGTGCTGTCACGTGCTGGCCTTCAAAGCATGTAGGCACTACTTAGACAGCACAGACTACGCTGACTTGGCCATGTCCGCCACATGGAAGATGGTCGCATCCTCAAAGATATTTTCTACGGACAACTGGCAGATGACAAAAGAACAGCTGGGCTGACTGTTAAATTTCTGTTCTGTGCAGTCAGACTGATAATTTCTGTAAGGCAAACCATCAACGAAGGCTAGTGCAGTTTTGTATCCCAGAATCCAAAATGTTCGGGGACAGCTGTGTTTCGGAAATCAGATTTTGTTTCAGTTTTTGGATATTGTGCAAATATTGTCCAAAGTAGCCTAAAAATCGGTTCGAAAATCGTCTAAAAGTTGGGTGAAAAAACTTTCAGAATATTTCAGTTTTGGGATTCTGGTTTATGGACTTTTATCTGAAATAAATTGATTATTCCTTTGTATCTGTACTGCTGTCTGCTATCACGTTTTTTCAGTCCAAAGATCTCACTTTATTTTTCTGTAATTTCACAGAAAATTTGCATACATTAATAGTTTATTCATTCTTGTTTTATTTTTATATGTACGATGTTGTTTTTCCTTGTTCTGCATACAAACCCTCTATACTTTTATAGGACATGTGTTCAAGCCTGAGTAGTCATTGTTTTATCCATAGACTGGATACCTATAGCTATACTGCACCTTAATCTTCTCTCATCACA
This sequence comes from Oreohelix idahoensis, assembly GCA_024509875.1. Taxonomy (NCBI): domain Eukaryota; kingdom Metazoa; phylum Mollusca; class Gastropoda; order Stylommatophora; family Oreohelicidae; genus Oreohelix; species Oreohelix idahoensis. The sequence goes on from JAMPIV010002872.1 coordinate 68,279, forward strand.
TCACATATGTTCATTTAGTGGATAGGATAACATTTTACACATATTGGATGTGTGTGCATAATGACACCACAGGTGCATGAAATTATATATATTTATTTATGTTGCACACACATTCAGTTTGCTGGGAAAAAAACTGGCAACCATTTCCATTATTTGGCAATCACTAAGCTCTCACCAACATCGAATTACGCTCAGTACAATAAACAAGGAAACAAAGAGCCAAGGATCCAGACCCCCAGTACGACCCAGAGTCCGCTGGGAGGACAACATTAGACAATCTTTGAAGGACCGAGGACTAGAATGGAACCAGGCCAGGAGGAAGACAGCCGATAGGATAGTCTGGCACTCTCTCTTCCAAACCTCTACACCTCATGGTAGAAGGGGAACGACTAAGTAAGTAAGTACAATAAACAAATGCAACAAACCTGCTGTCCTGAATGTCTTGAAAGTGTGTGTATGTGCGCCCATGTGTGCGTGTATGCTAAATTCATTTACAATTCAGTCAAACTATCACAATGGGAAAATTAAATACAACTATCACACTTTTACTACCTCATGTTACAGTGTTAACACCTGTTCTCACCTATCTTCCAACCTCCTAACATTTCTGCAGCAACATTCTACTGGTCATAAAATGTAATGGAGAAAAAAAATTATAACCTCAGCTATAACTTATTTAATACTGATGGCAAAAACAGTCTGTACGTGTCAATATGATCGAATTATTCATCACAAGCTGCCAAAAATGTTTGTTAAAAGCCCTAAAGTTTAAAAACAGCATTAACCACGATCACATAACTTGTATTGAATATAGAATATGCATCTCTCCAAGACAATGATGGCTTAATTTAAAGAACTGGTAACAGGAAACTCTAGACAGAATGTTACAACAGGAGGCAATCTGATCATCAGAAGTATCCCCACCTGAGATAAGGTTTCAGCTCTTTTAACTGAAAATTTTACAAAATATACTTACAAAAACTTTCAAAAGCAAAATAACAGATGCGCCCACAGTTTTATACAGATCTTTGGTATGGAGTGTAACCACACAGAATGAAGACCACCTACAATATTTTGAACACAGAATGCTAGGAAAAGCATGCAGTCCTTCAACAGCAACAATATGGGCAAATGAAAAAAGAAAGTAGATCCCATCTCAACTGTTATTAATAATTGTGGTTCAGAATTGACATCATTGCACTCTGAGCAAAGCTACAGGTGATCAGTCTCCCTTAGAAAATGTTGAAGGGTATCCCATCTAAAAAAGAACAAATAGTGAAACAACTTAAGTAGACCCTATCTAATTCTTTGTTATGAAATAAAACTGCCTAGGATTGTAAACACATATTATAAACATATGCAGAAAATGATGGGAGGTTCAGGTAATAGCCATGAACGAAAATGGTCTTACAGCAATGGAAAAAAAAAGTCAAATAAAGCATCTTCAACATTTTTTGTGTTAAACATAGTAAAGAGAGAAGTCACATAAAACTGCCAACTGGCCATGTTTGTCACAGGTAGATTTCAAGACAGGAACAAACCCAGCCTCCCATGTGTGAATGTGTGTCAACCGTTACACTACTGAGTAATCTTCGTGCACAAACAGAAAAGATACAGTATCAGGAAGGAACATAGGTGATAGTTTAACAAAAACAGAGAAGAATAAAGGACTGCAGCAACGAACCTCATGGACTTACACGCTAAAAAAAAAACCATATCCTTATATCTAGTGTCCTACAACAAGTCCTGTTAACTTTCACGCATGATTGAGAATGCATAGAGAATTCATAAATACACTCACACAATTTCAAAATATTAATATATGTTTACCTAAACTGAAGTTTAAAAAAAAAAAAAAAAAGACAGCCCATAATGCTGCATTTAAAATTGAGATAACTGATCAAGTCTACTGCACAATGAATGGGCAAAGGAAGGAACATCCCATGTACCAAATTAATGAGTGAATCTTGCACTACATATATCAAAGTCATACAGAGCACAAAGGCTGCAAAAAAGTACATCTGTGCATAACCTGTTGATAGTGTTTCAACATAATGAAGTGTGCTGGGGCTGCAGTTACTGCACTATCTGATCATAATGAAACCAAGTTTCTATACTATTACTAAGCATCAGAAATTCATTAATTCAACTCATAAATCTACTCTTGTACATAGAAACATGCCATTTTACACGGTGATTGTAAAGTCGCACCCTGTTTTTAAATGTTATTTCTTTACTCTTATCCAATTAACTAATATGAAACTAATGTCAAAATATAGATAATAAACTGCTATTTTATAACATTAAATGTTATGTCAGATTAGCATTACAGCACAATGTGAGATCCTGTCTGTCCAACACATGACCCTATAGCCAGCATCATTTTTTGCTATCTCTTGTAATATCAGTTTATTGGCTATTTTGGTTATTATATTTTGTTTCTAGAAATAAAACTTATCAGTCAAGTGACAGTTATTGCTTCATGTGTTGACATTTGTTTCAATACATACAAGGGGATTGACATAAGTCTTGGGCCTGACCATGAAGGACATGTCACAGAGAGTTGAAATTTTGTATAGTGTTTATTCCTTTTCAATATAGCCACCGTCTGAATTGACACACTTCTGCCATCTCTGCTTGACCTTGAAAAGACCTTGGGAGTAGAACACCTTATTTTTCAAACTAAACCAGTCATCACATGCCAGTATAACCTCTTCATCGCTGTCAAAATGATTTCCTTTTAGCTGTTTTTTAAGATTTGGGAATAGAAAAAAGTATGATGGAGCCAAATCTGGAGAATATGGTGGGTGTGGAAGAATTTCAATACTCAAATCATTGGCTGCTAGCTGCACAAGCCGTGCTTTGTGAGAGGGCGCATTGTCTTGAAGCAAAGGAAGATTTTGAGTGCGCGTTATCCCTCGTTTCCTGGTCACAACCTTTCTTAGTTTTGTGAGAAGATCTGCATAGTACTGTCCATTAACTGTGTTGCCACGAGGCAGATAATCTTTCAAAAGGACACCTTTGCCGTCCCAAAAAACAGTCAGCATCATCTTTCCTGCAGATTTCTGCACCCTCGGCTTGACAGGTGTTGGGGAGCCCAGGGTTTTCCATTGCATGCTGGCAATTTTGGATTCGGGGTCATAATGGTGTACCCAAGTCTCATCTACTGTCACCACGGTCTCCAAAAACATTTTTGACTGACACTTTTTGAGCAACTGTTGACAGCAATTTACCCTCGTTTGCTTCTGTTCACGTGTCAACAGTCGTGGAACCCAGCGTGCACACACTTTTCTCATGTTCAGTCTGTTGTGTAAAATTCTATAAACTGTTCTTTCATTTAGTTTTACTCTACTAGCTATCTCCACAATTGTCATTTTTCAATCCTGGTCAATGATTTTCTTCACTCTTGTTGCATTTTCATCGTTGCACTCTGAGGCTGGTCTACCAGATCTTGGCAGATCAGCAACATTTGAGCGGCTGCACTTAAACTGTTGACACCAGTTTTTTACCGAAGTATATGAAGGACAAGAATCACGAAACACTGGTTCCATTTCCCTGTGTATTTCTGTAGGTGTTTTTCCCTGAAACATCCGAAATTTTATCACAGCTCTGACCTCCTTCTTTTCCATTGTTTTGTCAAATCTTTAGAGCAGCAGATCCGGTCAATAGGGTACATTGCGCCGTGCACCGTAGCGGGAAAACCCATTGAAGAAACAAACGCGTACTTTACACATTCAGTGCAAATATGATAAACTTTAAATGTGCCAAGTTTCATCTTCCTCCTGTGACTCCTTCATGGTCAGGCCCAAGACTTATGTCAATCCCCTTGTACAAATGAGAATATAAACATTTAAAAATAAAGAGTGACTTTTCCTTCACCCTGTGGGCCCTAATGTTTTTGTTGTAGAGAACCACTGTCCAATAAACAAGAAGCACAACTATGATAAGAAATCTGCCAACTGTCGTGAAGTCGGATTCACAACACATCATTTTTAACCCCAACGGCACGCCATACTTTATGACAGTATATCCTTGACGAACTAACGGAATCGCATCTTCATGCAGTGCTTACAAAACGTACTAGTCATAATGGCGATCTCAAATCTGTGCAAACCAGTTGGATATAGAATTTAAATACCACATTAGGAGCGAAGTACCGCCTGGAAGAGGTCACTAATGCAATAATAGGAATGTTGCTGTATACGTCTGTGCAAAGATTTCCACGGAAAGTAATGTAGGAAGAGAGAAATACCGAGTAGAAAGCATCAAGACATCAAGTTAGTCCATACGTTAGCTGTTTAGGCTACGCATAGAACAAAATGGACTTAGGAAAGTAAAAGACCATTATCCAGATAAAGAAAGAATAATCCAGGGCGTAATTTAAGCCTAAGATGAAGGAAATCGGTCCAAGAATAACGAAGATATTTGAATTCATAGTTTTGCATAATTGAACAGCTGGACAAATGTGTGCCTGTATTTCCGAACGCAAAACACACAGTAGTAGTAAGCCCCCTCTGTCGTCCGGCCTTGGCCTATATATAGGACGTGCCCTAAATGGAAATAGGCCATAATAAAAATTCAAATACAGCGAGAGCGCGAGTTCTGTCAGAGAGGTACTTCTTTGCCTTTTGCATCTGAGAGCAGACTGCATGACCATTAACAGCTCGACTGTATGTACTTGAGGGTAAGAAAGAATGTATATATATATATATATATATATATATATATATATATATATATATATATATATATATATATATATATATATATATATATATATATATATATATATATATATATATAATTCTAGTTAATTAATTCACTTGTGCTTTAGGAAGTGTGTAGATGTGTTTCAAACTACTGTGTAATTTCTGGAGGCTAAACCAAGCTGTGTATATTTAAATAAATTAAGAATGGAAGCAGAAAAGGTGTCCATGGTTTTAGAAAAGCATTTAAAGAATTATTTCTTGATGGAATGGGACACACACCAGGAACAAAGGAAAGGATGAAAGGAATTGCATTACTGTATTGTTTAAGCTATTACTTAGTATTTTATACAAGATCTAATAACTTTATGGAAGGGGATCATGGACGATTGGCTCTAACTAAGGATTTGGAGAAAATTGTATTCACAGTGAACTGGATTTGGTTGTTACTGATATATTATGCCCTGTGCGTCTGCTAGCACATTATCTGAAACTGTCTCTCATCCCCTACATCTGTAATAGTGGGATAGTGATAGACAATATAGTGGTTAATCAAATATGTTTCAGGTTATATTCTGTCAACCAAGTACACTTTAAAGAGTCAGCCACTACTGCAGGAACTAGTGTGCGAGCGCCCTTGTTGTCTATAGGGACAGTTACCCAGTATCCCCAGCCTGGAGGAACATCATATGACTTTTCTTTCCATGGCAGGAGTGTGACAGACTTCAATACAACAGATAAGTGGCCAAACAAGGCTACTGTTCAGAGTATTTTGGTGACACCACTATATTAAAACCACGATTCTAAGAAAGACACATCAAATGATGACGTTTGTTTGTTGGGCATGGTCATAGCCAGTGATAGCCTAAAATCAAATAACAGTGAAATAAAAGTGTTATAAAGATATAGATATTCTACAAACAGCGAGTTCAACCAAGAGAGAACTTTCTACAACTTTAGTGACTTTTGCTAATTTTGAACTATATTCAAATGTTTTATTTATTTAAATGGTGTAATTAAAATTTGATTTCCTTGAAAGCTTTTCAAACAGAAAAGAAAACCTGTAAAAATAAATTGTAAATATTTACCAGCAGACTTACTTAAATTATTTAAGTTAAGTTACCGTTCTTGTTGGTAGATGGTTTAGTTAATACCCCTAGCAGAGCTAATAATAATAATAATATAAACAGAGGAGGATCTGGAGAGGAGCAAGTAGGAACTTAGAGTAAAACATTACCATCTTCTCTAGGAACTTATACAGCTTGATCCTACCTGTGATGTCTATACACCCTTACTCTTTTCAGAGAAGGGGGTATTACTTATAAGACCAGACTATTATCTGGCACTATCCTGGTATCACCTGATACAACTTTGTGTCCAGGATACTTATTAATTTCAATAACATCTACCCTCTCGTGACACCAACTACAGTTGATCTTGCTAGGTTAGAAGACACAGGCTGAACACATTAAAAAGTTGTAAGGACATAATAAAGAAGGCAGAAATGAAAGCAATAAAGAAGACAGATATGAAAGAGATAAAGAAGACATAAAAAAAGGGATAAAGAAAGACCTTGAGCACACAGCACAGGACAGGAAGACTTGGCATGAATCTGCTGAAGGTCTACACGCCTTGGAGAGATGAGGGATAATGATAAATGATGTAAATGTCTTCTTCTTATTGCATTAAGTTTTAGTGTAACTGTGTTTTCTGTTTAAATTTTAGAATCAGATATCTGCTGTATCTATCACATAACACTGCCAGAAGTAACACCCATAGTAGGACCTGTGGAGCAGAACCAGACAATCACTAATCAATCTGAAGATTAAACTCAAAAAGTGGAAATGGACAGGTCATATCACCAGACCTGTGGAGCAAAACCAGATAATCACTAATCCATCTGAAGATTAAACTCAGAAAGTGGAAATGGACAGGTCATATCACCAGGATACAACCAATCAGTTTATGCACCACTCCATAGGCCAGAGCCCACAGGAGAGAACACACAAGTGTGTGAAGATGAAAAAGAACCTGTGGAAGAACAATAAAGGAGGAAAGTTAAAGAAACCAGAGCCTCATAGGAGGAATAAAAAGACAGCCCAAAACATAAATTAGTGGCACAAAACATTTGCAGCCCCCACACTTTACAGAAAATGAAAAGAATGGCTTATGATAAAACAATAATATATGTTTAACCAAACACAAGCATGTAGCAATACCTCGTTTTTGTCCATTATAAAGTAACACCCACTGGTCCCTTTTACACTGAGTTTTGGCTTTAAACCCAGATCTAGTGCAATTTCGGCTTCACGAACAACAGCTGCAAATTCAGGATCATTGGGAAAATTGTTGTAACCAATAGGGCCACTGATTGATTCATAATCAACACTCCGAGAACCCTGAGAGGCTAAGCTGGGATTTCCAAGTCCTACATCACTTGATCCATTTGATTCTTGCTTCTGGATAATGTTGATTCTGTCTGACTTAGCTTCAGTCATATTTGTTGTTGTATGTCATGGTATTTTCTAACTGATGTTAATCACAGATATGATGTATTATATACAAATAAATACTTTCAATTTATCCTGAAATTAAAGCACAGCACTTAGTACAGATTTATGGCAAAGTTCAGCAGTTCATTAAACCACTGTGTATTGCTAAGGCTTCATTATTTATTAAGAATTCATATCGCTCCACTAACATTTATTAATACTGTATTTTAACATTTAGATTTCACACGCTGCAAACAGCTGCATATAAGTTGACCTGAAGTATAAGTTGACCTCAAGCTTTTAGCTAAAAATTCTGGTTTATGAATGTGCTTGCCCTGTAAGTTGACCCCAAACATACGGTAGGCTACCAGTAGGCTTGAATTAAAATGTGGATATGGTATAAGGTAGCATATGATGAAAGTGTATAATAAGGCAATACCTTTTCACTGAGACACTAGCCATAATACCTTTCAATATATGACATGTATATTATATAGCTCTTATAGAGCTTTGAAGCAAAATTAATCTTGGAGTTAGAATTTAGGTAAAGGTTCACATTTTATACTCACTGTATAAGCCGATCGCTAGTTTTGGAGAGATTTTTTCAGGCTAAAATAGTCTATTTATATGCCACAAATTATGGTACATATAGTTCTGTCAGTAGACCCTATATGAAATGTTCCTGCTTTTAGAAAGGCGTAATAATTGTGCTCTCAAAGCATCCAAGGCAAAGGAAAAGTTTGAGAACTGAAGGATGAAAATACGAGTGAATTTTTACAGTCTTGTGGCAGCCTAAAGGTAAAGGTAGACCCATAACAGATACTGCAATAATGGAGTGAAGTGTTAAAGATATCAATATACTAGGTTTCAGCTTTATCCTTAATATGATGCCACTTCCGTATATTGGCAATTGAACATATTATTTGGACTTGAAACACTACACATCTGAATGATAACCTTTCAGAGGCTGAAAGAGTTATCTTTCATCATCAATTTGAAAAAAAAAGTGTTATGAGGTAGGCTGACCGCTTCCCTTCCTCAATACCCTAGCCTTCTCTAACCCAAGAACAGTCAGGTACCCAGTTTACAGTTGAGCAGACTGTAGCATGACAATATTTAATTTACTCTTTATATGACATTAGTAATATATTTTACTAGATCTTTAATAGGCCCTAGATCTTCATATTCTTATTATTGACTACTCTACATTAAGTTTTGTTCTTGTTAAATGTTATTTGACTACACTGTGCAGTTCCCTAGATCTGTTAATTACTAAAATAAAGGGACTAGGCCTACAGCTTTAATAAAACAGCTCTAATATTTAAGTTTAAAAAGATGTGCTTGCCAACGATCGAATTTCGCCAAACAAAATGAAGTCAATTATTTCGCTTCAAATGCAAATCAGCCTTGCGTCCATTCTGTTCATTTCATAATGAAACACGAAGATGGTCTCACTCAATAACAAACTCCACACACAACGAATAGTTAACAGGATGTGAAATCAGTCGCTAAAATAACACTGAACTTCGAAAAACAACTAACTGAATGCTGTTTCCACGTTGAATTGACCACATAAGTGCGTGTAAACTGGCCTAAATTAACTGCGACTAGGCTAGATGCTTATTTAAAAGTACAGTCCTAACACCTGCTCTTGCGGCACGGCAACAGCCGGTTACGCTTAATGTGTAGCACATATCTGGAACACATGACTCAAATTAGTCAGCCTATCAGCACCGTCACAGGAAGTGTGTACCCGCACTTCTAACAAAAAAAATAATAATGTCGCCTATCTCATGGATGATGTGGAGGGGAAAAAATATGATTTTAGGCTAAAGATCAAAGTTCAATTCAGGTGAAGACATAAAATGCTGCCCGGTACAGAAATGCATTTTAATCATTATTCTTCCTAGATGGTGGTTGACTACTAATTTTAGAATTTCCACTTTTTTCACAGCTCATTCACAATATTGGGAATAATGTACTGAACACTATTAGCTGCGGAACTGTCCTCCTTTATTACGCTTCCAATGTTATCGATTTCCCTGGTAACAAGAAATCATTTTGCAACACCACGTTCACGACTATTTTTTTCTCCCATATAAAGATTTGACGTACTTTTTGGGGGGGCCTTTGTTGGTCCATCTGTAGTCACAATGTCATTTTTATAGCGAGGTGATTGGTTTTTCGGATGCACCTACAGTTGACATTCAAAAATCCGGCCATCGATAATCCGGCTCCTTCAGATTTCCGGCATGGATTTCGGAGCGCATTTTTCAATTTACCGCGTTGGCGCTCCACTGTTTTCTGGAGCCGTTTAAGTGGAAATGCTTAAAAAAACTTGATAGCAGCGTGTCTGTGCGAACCATTTGTTTTATTTAGTTAATGAACATTAAAATTTCATTTGTTTTTCATTTAGTTTTTAATTTTCTTTCTTTAAAGGACTGTACACGTAGTCATTTTCTGTTAAATATATACAGCATACATAAAAAATCCGGCATTTTCAAAAATCCGGCACTCATCAGGTCCGGAGGTTGCCGGATTTTTGAATGTCAACTGTAATAGAATCTCGAAGTCCCAATTACTCTTCTCGTTTTTCTAACTTCTAGTGTCAACTTTTTTTCTTTCCTTTCCTTCGCCTATTTCATTTATCTATGTCCATTATTGTTTACGGCTCAGTTTCCCTGTGCCTCTTTGTTTATTTTTAGGTTAAAAGATGCGTGCCTCGTCATACGACGGCAAACTCAATGAAATTTAAATTGTACAATACCCACACTTCAATGGTATGGCCATGTGTCAAAACCAAACGGGTTGTCCAATACTATACTTCAAGGGGCAGTCATTGGAACAAGATAAAGAAATGTGAAGTTCAGGAATGGCCAGGAACGATCTTCCCAAAGATACATTTGGATCAGCGTTCCTACAGAACTCGGTGCTGTAACGACGGTCAAAGCTACACTACGAAGGAAAATCCAGACATGTGTTTTTGAAAAAGGATCGCGAGCTTTTATTTGTGAACATATCATATGGTTAAATTGTATTTCCTGAACTGTAGAATATAATTGTATCCATGGGTTTCTGAACATTTTTCGTACACTCATTGCTCACAGAGCATGTTTGTTTTTTTTTAAACTTATCATCGTTGTCCTTATTTTTGTCTTTTCGCTCTTTGTGGAGCATGCAGCAGCTCATTCACTTGCAGAAAACTAGCTTCCACTTTGCTCTCTCGGTGACCATCCTTCGTGTAGTACCCCAGCACTAGTTCATTTTTTTTTTATCTCGGCCTCCACAGTTCTCCGCTAAGTTGTTTTTAGTCGAACTATCCTTAATATGACCGGCCTATCTTTCGCTTTCCTTCAGGGGTCCATAGCTTAGCTGTTCTTGTGATGACATCAGGGTCTCTTCTGAGGACGTGGCCAACCCAACTCCAGCGTCTGCCAGCTATGATGATGTGCATGTCCTCTTGGATGCTATGAGTAAGCAGATCTTGACTGCTGCACCAAGTATTCACATGCAAATTATTTTACATAAGGAGATTGCCAGCCTGTGGTAAAGTGGGATGTTATAAATATTTATAGGGGACTTAGTGTACTGACTGAGATCAGCTGTGAAGGTATCTATATCTAATAAGAGTAGTGTATTATAGATAACCTTACTTGCTGCCACATATGTATACCTCAGTCAGAATTATTCTGGAATATTGTGATGACTACGTTATATGTCTAGGGTATGTATATGATGAAGTGTAAGTCACAACAACAACAGACAGATAAACAATTTAATTTATTCCACCACACTTGACAACACTGTGACACTCACATACATATAACACTCTATGAGAATATCTTAAATGAGTCACTGATAACTTTCAAATATCAATATGTATTCAGTGCTGTCATTAATGTATATGTGTCCTGATTCAAATACAAAGTGAACCAGGAATCACAATCAATTTTAATTACAAGTTATATGTACAGAATTTATCAATATGAATCTTGTAGTGACATATTTTATTTATATTATTCTATGTGTGTCAGTTGTGTAGTAGTAATATGAGGTAATACTGGTTTTGTTTTATTTTTTTCAAGCTCTGTTGGTATTTGTCATCATGACTTCAATAGTTTGTTTCTGTTGGAACTAGTATTAGAGATGTTCTCAGTTCCTGGCATTAAAACAATTAAATTCCCCTCTTAATTTTATTTTACAATGTCATTTCAAGATGGGGGTACATAATGTTGAGCTCAGCTGGCCACATCAGCTTATCTTTCGTGATGGCGGCAGGAACAGACTCCTCTGCTCGATTTCTCCCCTGTGCTCTGGAGACACCTCACTGTTAGCTATATGGACCAAGGAGTATGCTGTCCGACTCTGGATTCAGCAAAGCTCTGACCAAGTGCTGCTCAATAACTTTAAGACCACGGTCCCTGAAACAAGAAGGTTGTACCTCCTACTTCAGAACCAATTTATACTCTATTTCTACACTGAGCACAATACAAAACAAACCTGAGTTCAGAGCGTTATGCCAACTGTCAGCTTCATCTGAAATACTTTACACCAGTATATTCCTCCTTAATGGTTACTACGCCTCTGCAATTCCAGCATTATTTCTTTCTAGTCAATAATCTAGGTGTCAGTGTACTGCTTGGCAATTCCATGTAGTTTTACTTTCCTCCGACACCTTCTGTTCAGGCTGGAGCACTATAGGCTTTACCTCATGTTCGCTACTGAACCACACATATATACAGACATAAGTATCAATTTACATTCAATTTTCATTTAAAAAGATGTCAAATATTTCAAACCTACCACAATTCATGGAAATAATACACAGTGACACTGAATGGCAATGAATATAGCACAACTCCGATCTGCCGATGTCCCAGGCTTTTATTTGGAAAAAATATATCCTGGTGCTCAACGCACTGTTTCTTAGTAGGTTTATTACAAGATGTGGCCCTGAACAGACGCTCTGAATTGAGTATATTCGCAGCTCTACCCAATCAGGCCATGTCTACACATCTTTTCAAAAAAGTACCCCTTCTCACGTTTCCCCTGACAACACAAGATAGTATTTATAGTCCGACTAATCGTGTTTAGCCTTACATTTGTTGCGCTCCAATCAAATAGGAGTTAACATGGAGACTCATTTCCCGTACAATGGTGGCCTAAAATTCTGCCACTGAGCGATTCTGATTTTGGTGTTGTCTGACACCCTCACTATTTTATTTTGGCTATAATTTGGTAATTCTTAGACTATTTGCGTAACGTTTAACATATTATTTGTCAGCAAGTCCTAAGGAACCCAAATATACAAATTTAAAAGAGCTAAGTGGCTGCGTTCAAAATATGCAATTTCTTCTACCTCCTGTTTCGAAGATGTGCTGTCTGGGTACTGTAATGTTTTCAAACGTAAACCAGTATAATGTCATAATTCCCAATAAGCGTTTTTCAGGATTTTAAAACCTAACTCTGGTATGGGTAGTGTTTTTTTTATTCACTGTCTATCTGAAAAAAAGCCAGTGCTTGTGGCCTTACACGCGTGATGGCAGCAATTGTGTATCGCGCGACTCGTGTTAGTATTGCCTGTGCCTGCTTTCTGCCTCTCCCTTCTTTCTATCTTTAGTCCATCTGTCTTTTGTTTTTGGTAACATAGTGTAGAAAAAGACATGAATGGAATTTTAATTCTAGGTCAACTTGCGTATTTCAAGGTTTTTCTTAGAAATGGAGTACACTTTTTAGTGTGTTTGGGAAACGCGTGTATACTGCAGAAGGCTTTACTATCAACGTGAAACGTTACAATTTGCAGACGCAGGAGAACACAAGGGGGATTTCGAGTACAGTCATTGTGACAGCACTGTTCTTTACCATTCTTCTTTCCTTTTATTAAATTATTTGTTAGGCTTTACATTTACCTGATAATTTATATATGTGGATTAGAATATTTCACGACATCTCCCCTCTTAAAACAGACATCTTATGTCAGTCCTTTATTCTATATACACATAGATAAATGTAAGTCAACTTGACTTTACTCTGCTGTTGTGCTATCATGGTTTTATGTAGTTGGGTCCATTCAGAGTAAGCACTACTCATGAAATCTGCCTCAGACCTCTACAACCAATAATATCTTTCGGCTATGTTACTGAACAGCCGCAAGTGTGACTGCTTGTCTTAATGCTGCTTCATAACCCTTATTCACCATTTCTCTTCTCTGAGTCTGCGCAATGACATGTCCAGAGAACATTAGATTTTCCTCAAAATGTACGTTATGAGGAGATAACCTATACCTGGTGATAGCAGAGTTTTCGTAGTGGATCCCATAATCTTCTTATTAACCTGTATGAAACATTCGGAATATCCTCAATCAAAGAGGCAACTCAGGGATTCATTACGTTCCTCCGAAATGTTTACATCCAACAAGTTTGTCTGATCTCAGGTTTTACTGGAATCTGATAGTATCCTTTACTCAGATCCACCCTTGAGAAATATTTAGCTTTATTTAGCCTGGCAAACAACTGATTTGTATCCGGCAATGGATCCACCTGTCCTTCTGTAATAGCATTCAGTCTCCTGTAATCTATACAGAGTCTATGTTCTCCAGAGGGCTTCCTTAAGAGTACAACACCGGAACTATACGAAGATTCACTGTGTGAAATAATTCCTTCCTTCAACAAATAGTCTATCTCTTCCTTCAAAGCTTTCTCCTTAGCAAAAGGAATCGAATATGGTTTCATACAGACAGGTGAGGGGTCTATCAGTTTCATATCATATTCCAATAAGTTTGTATGCCCAGGTCGGTCGGTTAACACCTCTGCATGATTATTTAGAACCTGTTGCACTCTCTCTTTCTGAGTTTTCGTTAAATGTGTACTGATTTTCACCTGTGCCGCTGTCTCACAGGGGTGTAAGGGATATTCAAATGATGAAAGTGGTTCCTTTTTCATCTCCATGGCAATGGACAAGGTCAACAAGTGTGTCTCTTCCTGATGTTCTCTTTCCAAATATTTCTTCAGGAGATTCACATGATAGATTTTTTCTTTCCCCTTCTTATCTATCTTATAATTTGTTCTAGACACCTTCTCTAGAACTGTATATGGCCCTTGCCATCCAATCTGTAACTTATTCTGACTCCCGGGGAGAAGAAGCAGTACCTTCTCTCCCACAGCTAAATTTCTGTCTTTCGCCTTCCTGTTATAATAGGCAGCATGTTTCTTCCTGGCTTGTTTCAAATTTTCATTGGCAAGTTTCCAGCCAGTTTTTAAACGAGTGGTCAGCTCATTCACATATTGGTATGAAGATGTAATATTTTCCTCTGCCTTTTCATCAGTCCACGTTCTTAACAGCGTTACATATGGACCTTTAATTGTGTGGACCTATTTGTCCATGCACCGGTATGGTCTCTTCCACTTGAAGCGCTATAGTGATGATTTGTCTTCCCAGAATTATCATTCACAAAACGACCGCTACCAATTCTTCTTTTGGGACTTTCTCCCCACTTAAAATTCTTGATGAGAGATTTCCTCTCTACATCCTCTTCCTCCAGTTTGTTTAAGTCCGATTGAGGGATTTTCGGCTTATCCTGGGGTAAGACATCTTTTTGCACTCTCTGCATAGTGGCCATTGTAAAACAGTTAAGTGAAGCTTGTCCGTGAAAAGGGGCTTCCCATTCCATTTGGTCCACTTTATCAAATTGATATTTCCTTTTATTGTCAGGCCTAATTTTGCCCCTTGGCGTGTCCAGGTCCTGATCAATGTTCCCACTTGTGGGTGTTCCCTCATGTGCTATGCTACACCTTTCTACAAAATTCTCAATGTCCCATCTTGCCTTGGGCCAATAATAATTGTGAGCCACCTTTTGTATGATGGTACCTATTTTCTCATGGTCCCCATCTGGTTTCACATGTAGGCTCCTTATTAAGTCTGTCCTATATCTTTTAGGAAGTACCAGCTGTCCCTGACCTTTGGATCTAGCTCCAGTCTTCCTATACATCAACTTGTTTTTTCATGTAAAAATCTCCCTTGCCTGGAGTTGTATGACAAGTTGACAATTTCCTGAAACAAGGCTTGAGTGTTTTATCCCCAGCCTGTGCCTTCCTCATCTCTTCTAGAGTGGTATCTAACATAATATCCTCCTCCTGTCTTGAGGTCGACCTGACCTGAAGGGTGGCCATATACACAGGTTTCCTTCTGCAACGGTCAGTGTCATGATTGTCCATCTGACAATTTTTACACCACCTTTTCCCTTGGTTGAAAGATTTTCTTTCATCATATTTCCTTTCAGCGAATTGTGGGTTTTTATTTTTATTGTCATACCGTGGCCTATCAAATTGGTGCTTACCTTTGTTTTGATCTCTAGGATCAAATTTATTAAAGTTCTGTGGTGTCCTAAAATTATCCACCTGTTTCTTTTTATTACCTGTTACCTCTGCCTGAGCTGCTTGATACCTTTCAGCAACATTTAGCAACTCACCCAGCCTCTCTGCACCTTGTTCCATGAGAAACTTTCTCAGGTCTGGAGCCATGGACTCTCTTAATTGCTCTATAAGGACCATTTCCTTAAGATCTTGGGTTTTCCCCAGAGAAGTCCATTTCTCCAAGTATGTCTCTATTCGTGCAGAGAACTGGTGATAGGTTTCACCTGACAGTAGTTTAGCATTCCTAAATTTTTTTCTATAAAATTCTGCATTCTTTTCATATCTTAACAAAAGAGCCTGCTTTAGCATGTCATAATTTTCCTGATCACCTCTGCTCATTTTAGCAAAAACTTCATAAGCTGCCCCACGAAGTCCCTGAGATAACTTTAAGCTCCACCTTTCTCTCTCTAACCCATACGTGGTAGCTAATAGTTCGTACCTATTTAGATAGCTCTCAATATCATCGTCTTTCTCAACGAAATGATCTAAATGAAAATTCATAGCTGAGGTTGAGGCTCCTTGGCTAGCAGTGGCATCAGAGGTAAAGGGACTGGCACCATTTTCAGGAGCATGGCCTTGAAACTCAAACTCCCTTAGTCGTAACTCATGTTCCCTTTGTAATCTCTTCTCCTCCTTTTCTGCTTCCCTCTCTGCAGCTAATCGCTTGTCTTCCCTTTCTGCAGCCTGTCTTCTTTCCTCGGCTTCCAATACTTTAGCCTCTTTGTCAGCCTCAATCTGCAACCTCTTAGCCTCAGCCTCAATCTGCAACCTCTTAGCCTCAGCCTCAATTCTCTTATCTTCGGCCAATCTTTCAGATTCTAATTTTCTTTCGGCCTCTTTTTCTAATCTTCTTTCTTCCCGTTCAATATATTTGTCACATTCAGCAGTGACATAAGCAATCATAATTTGCCCGTCCATGCCTAACTCTTTCGCAGTCTGTACAGCAGCAGATCGAAATTTTGCCAGGTCGGCCATTGTCTAACAGATAAATGTCTAAAATATTTAACTACACAATTTTATCTATGACTAATTAACTCAGGACAACACAGGCACTGTGAGCTCAACCTTATTTATTTTCACCCAAGGATACCTTTTAATTCTTATATTCCCTGAAGTGAATTACCCCCAATATTTTTACTAGGGAAAGATTCAAAATCCCAAGAGCGAGACCCCAATATATGTGGTAAAGTGGGATGTTATAAATATTTATAGGGGACTTAGTGTACTGACTGAGATCAGCTGTGAAGGTATCTATATCTAATAAGAGTAGTGTATTATAGATAACCTTACTTGCTGCCACATATGTATACCTCAGTCAGAATTATTCTGGAATATTGTGATGACTACGTTATATGTCTAGGGTATGTATATGATGAAGTGTAAGTCACAACAACAACAGACAGATAAACAATTTAATTTATTCCACCACACTTGACAACACTGTGACACTCACATACATATAACACTCTATGAGAATATCTTAAATGAGTCACTGATAACTTTTCAAATATCAATATGTATTCAGTGCTGTCATTAATGTATATGTGTCCTGATTCAAATACAAAGTGAACCAGGAATCACAATCAATTTTAATTACAAGTTATATGTACAGAATTTATCAATATGAATCTTGTAGTGACATATTTTATTTATATTATTCTATGTGTGTCAGTTGTGTAGTAGTAATATGAGGTAATACTGGTTTTGTTTTATTTTTTTCAAGCTCTGTTGGTATTTGTCATCATGACTTCAATAGTTTGTTTCTGTTGGAACTAGTATTAGAGATGTTCTCAGTTCCTGGCATTAAAACAATTAAATTCCCCTCTTAATTTTATTTTACAATGTCATTTCAAGATGGGGGTACATAATGTTGAGCTCAGCTGGCCACATCAGCTTATCTTTCGTGATGGCGGCAGGAACAGACTCCTCTGCTCGATTTCTCCCCTGTGCTCTGGAGACACCTCACTGTTAGCTATATGGACCAAGGAGTATGCTGTCCGACTCTGGATTCAGCAAAGCTCTGACCAAGTGCTGCTCAATAACTTTAAGACCACGGTCCCTGAAACAAGAAGGTTGTACCTCCTACTTCAGAACCAATTTATACTCTATTTCTACACTGAGCACAATACAAAACAAACCTGAGTTCAGAGCGTTATGCCAACTGTCAGCTTCATCTGAAATACTTTACACCAGTATATTCCTCCTTAATGGTTACTACGCCTCTGCAATTCCAGCATTATTTCTTTCTAGTCAATAATCTAGGTGTCAGTGTACTGCTTGGCAATTCCATGTAGTTTTTACTTTCCTCCGACACCTTCTGTTCAGGCTGGAGCACTATAGGCTTTACCTCATGTTCGCTACTGAACCACACATATATACAGACATAAGTATCAATTTACATTCAATTTTCATTTAAAAAGATGTCAAATATTTCAAACCTACCACAATTCATGGAAATAATACACAGTGACGTTGAATGGCAATGAATATAGCACAACTCCGATCTGCCGATGTCCCAGGCTTTTATTTGGAAAAAATATATCCTGGTGCTCAACGCACTGTTTCTTAGTAGGTTTATTACAAGATGTGGCCCTGAACAGACGCTCTGAATTGAGTATATTCGCAGCTCTACCCAATCAGGCCATGTCTACACATCTTTTCAAAAAAGTACCCCTTCTCACGTTTCCCCTGACAACACAAGATAGTATTTATAGTCCGACTAATCGTGTTTAGCCTTACATTTGTTGCGCTCCAATCAAATAGGAGTTAACATGGAGACTCATTTCCCGTACAATGGTGGCCTAAAATTCTGCCACTGAGCGATTCTGATTTTGGTGTTGTCTGACACCCTCACTATTTTATTTTGGCTATAATTTGGTAATTCTTAGACTATTTGCGTAACGTTTAACATATTATTTGTCAGCAAGTCCTAAGGAACCCAAATATACAAATTTAAAAGAGCTAAGTGGCTGCGTTCAAAATATGCAATTTCTTCTACCTCCTGTTTCGAAGATGTGCTGTCTGGGTACTGTAATGTTTTCAAACGTAAACCAGTATAATGTCATGTTTCCCAATAAGAATTTTTCAGGATTTTAAAACCTAACTCTGGTATGGGTAGTGTTTTTTTTTATTCACTGACTATCTGAAAAAAAGCCAGTGCTTGTGGCCTTACACGCGTGATGGCAGCAATTGTGTATCGCGCGACTCGTGTTAGTATTGCCTGTGTCTGCTTTCTGCCTCTCCCTTCTTTCTATCTTTAGTCCATCTGTCTTTTGTTTTTGGTAACATAGTGTAGAAAAAGACATGAATGGAATTTTAATTCTAGGTCAACTTGCGTATTTCAAGGTTTTTCTTAGAAATGGAGTACACTTTTTAGTGTGTTTGGGAAACGCGTGTATACTGCAGAAGGCTTTACTATCAACGTGAAACGTTACAATTTGCAGACGCAGGAGAACACAAGGGGGATTTCGAGTACAGTCATTGTGACAGCACTGTTCTTTACCATCCTTCTTTCCTTTTATTAAATTATTTGTTAGGCTTTACATTTACCTGATAATTTATATATGTGGATTAGAATATTTCACGACACAGCCCCAGAGCAGAACCTCAAGATAGTCACATTCTACGACTGCCTGTATCCTTTAACAAAAGAGGCTGACCTCTGACATATACTAACAGCCCATACACATACATATAGGTCTCATCACTGTAAAGTGACGACATGGCTCCAAATGAAAACCGGAAAGGCAAACGCAGCACTGAATCGACGGCACCACGTAAGGTGGTTCAATGCGTATATTTTATACATCACATAAAGCATATAAGCTACTTCGGTCAACCTGGCGAAATTTTTTTAAGAAAAGCAACGGTCAGGCAAACATAACTGTACCTTGATTTTACACGCTCGCCCACACAAAAGTTTAAATACAATGACCGTAAACAATTATTACGTGTATCTGGGCTGTTAGTTTTTACTTTGTTCCTTATTGTTCCTTCTTTCTCTCCATAAACAGTACGAGGCCACAACCGTAGATAACATCTGCACTAGATGCTTGCGTTATAACAATACTATATTTATAACAATACTATACTATGTTCTCTTTCAGTGGTAATTTCTCGTGCAATTGATTTTACATGATGACGGTAAATGAAACAAAAATGAATTGTAAAATGGTAGCTTAACCGGAACACGGCCACGAAACGTTCTAACGTACTGAGAAATACATCTTTTCAGTGGATAAACAACAGGGACCATTAAATAAGAAAGACAACGTTGTAATATGGAAACAAAAATTAAGTAAAAACAACTATTAAGAAACTTATGCAAGGATATATATATATATATATATATATATATATATATATATATATATATATATATATATATATATATATATATATATATATATATATATATTTATAATCAATGCCCTTTAGCGCGACACGGAGTATAGGCTTATATATAGGGTTGACATTGATGTAAGAACATCTTAATCGATTAATCAATTTCGAACAACATAATAAAAAATAAAAAAATCTATAAATACAATTTTGTTTTACATCACTAAGGGCTTTATTTTACATGTAACATCGCACTGAAAATACTGAAAAGTTGCAACCAAGGAATTTAATAGTAATCTCCAAAAGAACGTTGCCAATCGCTCCGCACAGAATATTGACTTGGAGTTATTTCCGTTTAGCAGTATTTTAGTGCTTCTAAACAAAATAAATTTTAATATTTTTTAAGGGGGTGGGGGGGTGGGGTGGGGGGGGGGTGGGTGTTAAAGCATGAGGCTTTTGGTTTATTGTTTAACTAGCTTTTATTTGTAGTAATTAATTTTTTTTAACCATCCACTGACGGACTGATCAAATATTAAATGTTTATCTTGCTAACAGACTGATTCAGGTATTGACTTACGGACCGAGTTATGTACTCCTTGTGACTGACTGATGAACAATGGATAGACTGCTAATTTGACGGACCGACCTTCGTACATCAGTTCGTAAGTCGGTTTGTCAAATTAGTAATCTATCCCTTTTTTTTCTTTTTCTTTTTTGTTAAATATTTTATTCTGTTAATAATTGTCTCACGTTTTGCACCGCAAATAGTGTGACAGTTCCTAATTACAATCGATATTCGCTCACTATGATACATGTCCACGAAACATGGCTAAAGCATGAAACACTGCTAAACTCCAAGTGAATATTCTGTGCGGAACGATCGGTAACGTTCTCTTGGAGATTAACCCCCCCTCCCCCCCCCTCCCCCCCCCCCCCCCCCCCCCCCCCCCCCCCCCCCCCCCCCAAAAAAAAAATTAACACTGATAAAAATGGAATATTTGATTCAAGTTGTTTTATCAGTTAATTGACTAATATATATATATATATATATATATATATATATATATATATATATATATATATATATATATATAAATATATATATATATATATATATATATATATATATATATATATATATCAAGCAAAGTGTGTCTGACGATTCCGTCTGTCCTCATGAATTGTCTGAGTACTTCTAAACGACCTAGAAATCTGAAATTTGGCATGCTGATAGGTCTTCGGATATGTTGCCATTGAAAAATCCGAACAAATAAAAAAATGTATAGGGCAGCTTCGCTATTATTCCAGAAACGTAGAGAGAAAGGGGCGTAATTTTTGGGTTTAAAGAGACATAAGCATTTTATTATAAAGCTACTGTATATAAGTAATTTTCAATCTAAATTTCTCCTATTTTACAATGCAACTTTAAATAATCAAGAAAATTGTTTCGGACTATAAAAAATGTTTTAAAATGTTTGAACTTTTTACACTATTAATATTATTGCATAATTATAAAGTAATTCACTTTTAAAAAGCAGATTCTCGTTGTGCATAAAAATTACAAGTACGCTATGTAGCGCTGATCTATCTGCACTGGAAACAAACGATTTTTTTTTGTTTAATTAAATTTAAACAGGGCAGCATGCAAGCCTTAAAAGTGCTCCGGAATGCAATTAGGTCGCTGTAAACATGTTTGATTAGCAGCATGACAAAAGAGACGTTGTCCGAATTGGTAGATATAATGTCAAGCATATCAGTGAAAAGAGGACTACAACGAAGAAACTGATAGCATAGAATTTCACAATTGTACTGTTTCCCAATCATGTATAGTAAGAGAGAATCCATTACTGAATATCTTGCTGAAATGACTGAATTTGTGGGTGTGCTTCCGTACAGACTGTTACAGATTATTTGTATTTGTGGCTGTTGTGTACCACATTTTGTACCTATAGTAGTTACCCTACATTTTTAACAGTACTTATGTAAGCTCTTTTGTTCAGTAAAATGCATTGTAATGTCATACAATCTGTTATTTCAACCCTTTTATTTATTGCTGTTATTGTTGAACAGAATCGACATCATTGAACTCCGGGCAAACCCCTATGTTGAAGAGTGTGATTGCTTACTGGTCCTGTTACTCGCTGGTTGTATACACGACGGATGCATCCTCTCATACGTCCATATTTGCTAGCCTTACGTTTGATGCCAAATTCCAACAGTCTTAACCTTCATGATTCATCTATTGCAGTGTTATTCTCTAACAGGCGATCATTAACTGTTCTCGGTATCTCTCCCGCTATTATAGACCAAAAGGGGGGCATCAAAGAAGAGTTGGCCACTTGAAAAGCTGCAGCTGGGAGACTTTTTCAGGCCATAAATCGAGGATTCCTCAGCAAGAGAGAGGTTGGTAAGAAAACGAAGATGGCTGTATACCGCTCCACCTATGTCCCAGTCTTGACATATGGATGCGAGTCATGGGCAACGACTATAACCAACAAAAGCCAGATCCAAACCTCAGAAATGAGGTATCTGAGGAAGGTGGTTGAAGTAACAAGAAGAGACATGGTCCGCAACCAGACGATACGTCAAGGCCTAAAATCCCACCCCCTGCAGACCCAAGTAGAACAGTCCCAACTAAGATGGTTTGGCCATGTCTGCAGAATGGGAGAAGATCGGCTACCATGACAAGCATGGGAAACAAAGAGCCAGGGATCCAGACCCCCAGGACGACCCAGAGTTCGCTGGGAGGACAACATTAGACAATCTTTGAAGGACCGAGGACTAGAATGGAACCAGGCCAGGAGGAAGACAGCCGATAGGATAGTCTGGCACTCTCTCTTCCAAACTTCTACACCTCACGGTAGAAGGGGAACGACTAAGTAAGTAAGTAAGTATCTCTCCCTTATCCAATCAAAGGGATCCATGGCACAAAAAAAGTTAAGAAACCCTGCTCTAACTCTAACTGGATTTAAAATCCATTTAGTTACACCATCTTGTCACTTATATAGCAATTTTTCATCTTAAATACAGCTCTTACACTTTATATCGTGACAACAGGAAAGATAGAGGGAAAAAGAGAAAGAGGACAACATAGAGAGAAGATTCTGGACAGTCTGACATAATGGCATGGAAAGAAGTCAACAACAGAATCGGTCAACAGTACTGTGGACAGCAAGTTGTGGACAGACACGATCACCTATGCCACCAGGCATACTTACACTTAATAATTACACTTAATTTTAAGTAAATCTTCCAATTTTTTGTGCAAACGTTAACACCTCCCATAAAAATAAAGAACAAGGCTAAAATACAAAACAATATCTCAGTATCTAAATTATGGTTGCCAGTTTCATGCCACAGTTGCTCAGAATGTTGATACAAGTACATTCACTTCACTATGGCCATCACTACAGCATATGGCAGTGACTATGGATGAAGACATTACTCCACTGTTTTAATTCTATTTTTCCTCATATACAATTAAACAAGTGCTTCTTAACTATTTAGATGCCCCACACCCCTTTACAGCGTCTTAATAAGCCTCACACCTCTTTAAAGCATCTTAAGAAGCCTCACACCCCTTTACTGCATTTTAAGAAGCCTCACACCACATTATCTTTTAGCTCGTAAAATATGCGAGAAATAGAAAAAAAGAAAGAGATAAAAGTATGTTTTGAGAAAATTTTACTTACACACTGTGGCTAAGGTTCGGCATCTAATTCACATTGTCATTGTTCTATTTTGTACAAATAAATTTGAGTTCTGTGCATTATACTGTGTTTATGATCATTAGCCTTCTAAAATACCAGGCATGTCTCACCCCCAGAAGGTGGGTCTTGCACACCTGAATAAGAAGCACTGCACTAAACAATTTGAATAATTCAATGAAAAAAAAGATAGCTGCTTGTACCAACATATATTGAACATACTAATAACATACAGTTTATACTCCTCGTTTTGGACATATGCAACTAAATGTTGTTCTACATATGTACCATATTCATCATGATAGCTTTTTTTTTTTTGCTCCTTGTGGAGCATGGAACCAAAACTGCAACCAGTTTCTTTGCAGAAGTTTGCACAAACAGCATTCATGTGCTCTTGTAGTGGTGGTTTCTGCAGCAATCTAATTTACATGATGAGGTTGCTAGCCCCCCCCCCTCCCCCCCTTATGCACAACCTCATGTTAGTCACCTCTTACGACATCCTGAGAGGGCAGTGATCTTATTTGCTCTTTGTCTCCTCAGGGAGCACTGGGAACCACATGGGACATGTACCACATTAATTAAATAAATAAAAACCGACATAAGTCACCAGAGACAATGGAGAGTTCCTGCCATCTGATCTGCCGTTATTTACTTCCCCTACTTATTTACTGTGATCATTTTTACTGGAATTAATTTTACTTAGGGTGGATTAAAAGCAGTGTTTTCTGACAGTAAAATAAACACCAAAGGGCAGGTTACTATGGGCAATGGGTGATGAATATAAATATGGGTGTTTGGTAGAAAAAGACACTGATAAAAACCAGCCAACAACATCAAACGCAGTATTTGGTCTGCAATCCCCAGGATAGATGAAGACCCGAAAAACCATTAAGGAATGAAGGTGACACTGACATTAGAAAGACAAAGACATGGAAAGAACTTCAATGGATGGCACAGGACAGGAGGACTTGGCATGACATAAAATACAGCCTATGTTCCAGTCAGCTAAAAAGCACAAAGAGAGAGGTCGCGGTGGGGCACTTAACATTTTCTCTGAGGCAGTTTAAAATAATTCCTTTTCTTAGTTTTCTTCCTTAGTTTTCTTTTTTAAATAATAAATCAACAGGTTTTACCCTGCTTCTGAAATGTTTATAATTAAAATAAAAAATTATACTATAATCTTACACAACCACCTGTTTCTACTAATATAAATTATGACACCTGCTCATGATTAAATAAAATAACAGCACCACTGTTACCTGCACAATCCAACTGATTCAAAAGTTGTATGAACTGCTTTTCATACAATACTATATCAGGCATTTCAATAAACTGCACACAAAAATATCAGTTATAAAATACACACCAACACAACTGAATGGCACAATGTATTCCTAGTTGCAAGACATCATCATCATTCCTTTTAGTTCCCTGTGGAACATAGGGCAGAAACAGTTGCTCTCCATCGATTTCTACTCCAGGCTGTCTTTTTCATCTGTGCCCAAGTCATTCCAATTTCCCTAGCCTCCTCTTCAACAGTTCTTCTCCAAGTTCTCTTTGGGCTTCCCACTCTTCTTTTCCCCTGTGGGTTCCAGTCAAGGGCAACTCTGGCTATGCTTGATTATTCTCTTCCTATCCATCCCCACTTTCTTACCTTAATTTCTGTTTGTATTGGCTGTTGTCCGCATCTTTTCCTTAGCTCTATATTTGTTATTACATCTGGCCACCTTATACGGAGGATTCTTCGGAGAGATCTATTTACAAATGTCTGTAGCTTGGAGGTGATGCTCTTTGAGACATGCCATGTCTCTGAGCCACACAGCAAGACTGACGTCCCATTTGAGTTAAAGATTCTAATTTTGTTCTCTCTGGATATAGCTGAGGAGTTCCATATTGGTCGAAGGGCATTAAAAGTGCATCTGGCTTTATTTATCTTTGAGCAGACATCACCAGCTGTTCCTCCTCCTTTGTCAATGTTACTCCCCAGATATGTAAAGCTTTCTACTTCTTCAATGACTTGATCATTGATCTTCACTGAGTCTGTCTGCCTATTATTTATTCTCATTTCTTTTGTTTTATTCACATTTATGTGTAGCCCCATCTTTGCTGCTTCTGTTTGTGGTAAAGTGGGATGTTATAAATATTTATAGGGGACTTAGTGTAATGACTGAGATCAGCTGTGAAGGTATCTGTATCTAATAAGTGTGGTGTATTACAGATGACCTTACTTGCTACCACATTTATACCTCAGTCAGAATTATTCTGGAATATTGTGATGACTACGTTGAATGTCTAGGGTTATGAAAATGATGAAGTGTAAGTCACAACAACAACAGACAGATAAACAATTTAATTTATTCCACAACACTTTACAACACTGTGACACTCACACACATATAACACTCTATAAGACTATCTTAAATGAGTCAAGTGTGAAAGTTTAAAAATATATGTATTAATTCCTTTCAATAATAGATATCCTGATTCAACTACACAGTGAACCAGGAATCACAATCAAATGTAATTACAAGTTATATGTACACAATTTATCGATATGATCTTTGTATTGACATATTTTATTATTATTATCCTATGTGTGTAAGTTGTGAAGTGGTACTATGAGGTAATACTGGCTTGTTCAAGCTTGGTTGTTGTTTGTCATCATGACTTCAAGTGTTTGCTTATGGTGGAAATAGTATTGGGAAAAGTTCACAGTTCCTGTCATTTGAAACAATTTATTGTCCCTCTTTCTTTAATATAATGTCAATTTTAGAGGGAGGTACATAAAATTGAGCTGCTCTGGCCACAGAATCTTATCTTCTGTGTGGGCGGCAGGACACAGACTCCTCTGCTCGCTTGCTTCACCGTGTTCTTGAGACACCTCACTGGTCGCTATCTGGACCAAGGGGTATGCTATCAGCCTCTGGATTCAGCAAAACTCAGACCAGGTGCTGCTTCAATAAGTTAGGACCACGGTCCCTGAAACAAGAAGGTTGTACCTCCTACTTCAGAACTAATTTATAATCTATTTCCACACTGAACACAATACATAACAAACACTGAGTTCAGAGCGGTAGGCCAACTGCTAGCTTCATCTGAAACAATTTACACCAGTATTCTTCTCCTTAATGGTTACTACGCCTCTGCAATTCCAGCATTAGTTCCTTCTAGTCAATAAGATAGGTGTCAGTGTACTATTTGGTGATCCCATGCATTTATACTTCTCTCCAACAAGTTTTGTTCAGGTTGGAGCACTATCTAGGCTTTGCCTCATGTTTGCTACTGAACCACACACATATACAGACATAAATTATCAATTCACATTCAATTTTCATCAAAAAGATATCAAATATGTCAATCTTACCACAATTCATGGAAATAATAAACAAATACGTTGACTGGCGATGAATTATGGCACAAATTCCGATCTGCCTCTGTCCCAGGCTTTTATTTAGAAAAATAGGAGCTGGATCTCAACGCACTGTTTCTTAGTAAGTTTATTTTAAAATGTGGCACTGAACAGACGCTCCTAATTGACTATATCAGCGGGTCTAGCCAATAGGACCATGCTTACACAAGCTTTTGAAAAAATTTACCCTTCCTATGTTTCCCCTAACAACCAAAAATAGTATTTGCAGTCCGACTAATCGTGGTTCGCCTCACATATACTTCTAGCCAATCAAATAGGATTTAACTTGTTGGCCTATTTCCTGTAAAATGGTGGTTTCAAAACATGCCACTGAGCGATTCTGATTTGGTGCTGTCAGACAACCTCACTATTTTCTTTTGGCTATAATTTGTTAATTCCTAGACTATTTGCGTAACACTTAACATATTCTTTGTCAGCAAGTCCTAAGGCACCCAAATATATAAGTTTTAATGGAGCTAAGTGGCTGCGTTCAAAATATGTATTTTCTAGGATAGTCGTGTATTTTTTTATTTTTTTCGATTTAGAACCGCCACCTGTCCTGCCTTTTCGACTGTTCTGTCAGACTAATGTCAGGATTTCAGACATAAAACAGTAGAATGTCATGTTTCCTAATAAGCATTAAACATGTTTTTTAAAACCTAACCGTGTATTGGTAGTGTTTTTTATCACTGTCTATTTGAAAAAAAGTTAGTGCTTCATGCTTTTCGCGTTGGGGGTGGCATTAATATTAATCGCGAGATGCGTGTTAGTGTTGCATGCTTTACTCCGTTCAGCCCTCTCTCTCTCTATCCTAAGTCCATCTGTCCTTTCATTACGCAGTGTATAAAATGAAATTAATGCTAGTATTAATCTAAGTCATTAAGCAGCTTGCTTATCTCAAGGTTTTCTAAGAAACACAGTACTAGTTGTATTTTTCGAACGTGTGTAGTTTTATGCAGACGGAGCATAAAAAGGGGGTTTCTTGTTCAACTAGCATGACGTTCTATTAACACAGGCGTACGCTATTGGAAAGCACGGGTCTTTAACCATTCTTCTTTCCCTTTTATTGAATTTATGTGTTAGGCTTTACATTTACCTTTTAATTTATATATGTGGATTTAGAATGTTTCACGACACTGTTACTAATCTATTTGTTTTCTCCTGTATATCTTGCTGTCTATGTGACAGAAGGCACAAATCATCTGCAAAGTCTAGATCCTCCAGTTGTTTGTTAAATGTCAACTGTATTCCAGTTTTCTCTCCCTCTGTTATCTGTCTCATAACCCAGTTTATGACCATGAGAAAAATTGTTGCTGATAGTCTGACTCCACTTTGTACTGTGAAGGGCTCTGATAGTTCTCCTTTGTGTACGACTTTACATGAGGCCTCCTGGTAGAAATCTTGGATGTTTTTAATGAATTTCTCTGGGATTCCATAATGTCTCAGGATTTTCCATATCATAGTATGGTCTATACTGTCGAAAGCTTTTTCGAAGTTCATAAAACACAAGGGGGTCTGCCACTCATTTGATTGTTCTATGATAATTGTGAGTGTTGCTATCTGGTCTGTACATGATCTTCCTGCAAGAAATCCTGCCTGTTCATCTCTAAGTTTGTCATCCACCGCCTTCTTAATATGGTCCAACAAAACTCTGGTCAGAGTTTTTCCAGCCACTGCTAGTAGTGTTATACCCCTCAAGTTGCTACATACCGTCAGATTTCCTTTCTTTGGCAGCCTGATAATGTGGCCTTTCTTCCAGCTCTATGGGATGGCCTCTTTTTCATAGATTTTCTTGAAGAGCTGGTGTAGCAACTCTGTAGTGTATGGTATATCTGCCTTCAGGGCTTGTGGTGGTATTCCATCTGGTACTCCGGCCTTCCCATTTTTCAGCTGTTTTATTGCTCGAGAAATCTCTTGTTTAGTAGTGTCATAAAATTAACCGTGATACAACGTTAAAATATCTCCAATGATAAAGTGTAGGGATAAAAACTAATGCGTAAGCTACTAGAATACATGATCGCCCACGCCGCGGGTCACCACCCACCATGGAATTAAATTGTTAGACGTGAGGGCAAAACGTTTACCCTTGGAGCGGGATGAGAACGGAGATCAGAGGAAAAAATATGATTGAACACGTGCTTGAAACTAGCAAGGCTAACAAGACACAATTGGTGGGGCAAGGAAAAAAATTCACGTCCCCAAGTTGACACAAGGTAAAGAAATCGACAAAAGGGACCTTAGCTATTATACGCCACAGTCATTTCTTGGACGCTTTTGCGATAACTTAGTCCGTTTATTTGAATGCAGTGATGAACGCATTACAGAAGATTCTAGAAAATATTTGAAAAGTAACTTTTTCTTAATAATAATGTTAGGAATATAAAACCTAGCTGGCCGTATGGCCCATCTTGAGCAGTGAAATAATATGCTTTCATTTATACAGACGGACAGATAATAAGAAAGATATTGACAAAAGACTGTGTTGTTCATATCAGCGAGCGACTGCATTGAAACAAAAAATGTCCCTAATTTTCAAAAACTGTAGCCTTGAGACTCAAAGCGCTAAAATCTAGTTGGTATGAAAGAGAGGGGATGGGCTGGAGAATTGTGGCTAAAAATAACTTTAAAGGCAAAATTGTGTAGGGGAAGGCAGAGTTGGTTCAAAAAACAAGTGTGTTTTTTTGTGAAACGCAAGTAGAGACGGACGGACCAACAGACAATAAGGCATACTTGACTGAGGTATGACTGAAATGACTTTTTGGTAGGAGGTTTGAATTTGAAAAGAAAAAGGCGGTGATTGGCCATAGATGAATATATTATCGGCGCTCAGACGCGCATTTTTGCCATTCGTCATAAGTTGTCCTAGTAGACACAGTGAATAATATAGTGGTGTATTCCCAGAAGCAAATTGAAATCTTTTAGAGGGACGCCATACTAAAGCCAGCAGCTCAGCTGAGTTTAGCTAGCAGTTAACTGTGTTCTATATTCATAATTCTGGTAAGACTGAAAGTATTTCTTTGTAGATTTTAATATTTGTTAAATGTTTCGAGTGATTTGATACTGCCATATCATAATCTATCCCTTACAACAAGTAAGGATTCGCTCTAGACCCCCCGCCCCAGTTCAGGGTCTAGAGACAAATAAATACATAAACTCCAGCAAGGATTATGAAGGACGGATCAAGTGTTGAGATCAGTGGAACATATCACCTATCCTATTCTATGGCAGGAAGCTAATGAACATAATTCAGAATATGTAATCTGGGGAAACCTATCCTATGTGAAACCAACTTGGTAAGATGTGTTGTATGGTCAAAGAGATCTGACCCGTCTATGTGGTGTTGTTGTGTGTAGTGTTGTGTCCAGAAATGGTTTAGAGGATGGAATTCTGACACATGACCAATACTTTATTGCAGAGCTGTGAGTTTTTATTTGGCACCAATGTGGTGTCAAATGATGAGTTAACAAATACAAGAGTGGACCCGTGCAGTTTATATTTTGGCAGAGCAGCCTGATTTTGCCCCCAAGCACGGAGAGGTGGGGCCACCAGATTTCAGCACCAGAGCTACACATTCAAGCTACGTGAGCGTCTGGTCTGCTGAGAATTCACCAACTCAACTTATTTTCTAACACACCCATAAAATTTCCATCAAATAACTGGACAATGTGTAGTCGCCATAGACAGGGAGTGATGAGGCCACCCCAACAGCACATCCATTAAGTGTTCTCCCAAATAGATTACAACTATAACCAGTAGTAATATTAACTAGTCTAGTAAAATACATATGTACACACCTTTCATTTATTATGTCATATTTCATGCATTTCTTTCATAATTGCAAAACCTTTCATATGTTCTGACCAAAATAAAACCTTGGTTCAGAACAAATAAATTTAAAGAAAATTACTATCCAAATTTTACACATCTCGAGTTAGTTCAGTGTGTTATAACATTTTATTACTATTATTAGACTTGTTAAAATTCTGTGTGTGTGTATGTAAACCACCACAACACATTACATATCAGTACCCTAGAATTTTAACGTAGCCACATTCATTAGAAAAAAAAAGATAGGTGTGAGGTCGTAGTGGTAGCAAGAAGGGCCTTCTGACAATTCACAGCTACATTTATCTCAGGAGCCTTCACAGCTGACCTCATGCATAACAATAAGTAATATCACAATCAGACAATACCATCAAAACCACTACATATATTGGGGTCTCTGGTCCCGGGATAATTAGCCTATCAATAATATTAGGATCTCCTGGGGGGAGAATTAGATTAGGGGAACACATTATAAAAATTAAAAGTGTCCCTTAAAATTAAAAGTGAAAATAAAAGTTGGTGAATCTTCACAGCCAGTGGTAGTTAATTGATTAATTAATTAATTAGAATTATATTAGACTAGAGTAATTAGAATTACTTTAGTGGTTGGAAATTTTATCTTGCACATTGCTAGATTTGTTTAAAAAGTATGGCGGAGCTAGCCAAATTCAGATCAGCTGCTGTGCTAACGGCAAAGGAGATGGGAATGAATGGTCAGGTTTTAATTCAATATGTAACGGCTGAATGTGATAAGTATATTGAACGGGAAGAAAGAAGATTAGCTGAAGAGAAGAGGCTACAAATTGAGGCTGAGACTAGGAGGTTACAAATTGAGGCTGACAAGGAGGCTAAAGCATTAGAGGCAGAAGAAAAACGACAGCAAAGGGAAGCAGAAGAAAAAAGATTGACTGCCGAAAGGGAGGCAGCAGACAAAAAGGCCGAAAGGGAGGCAGAAGATAGAAGGTTGCAAAGGGAGCACGAATTACGACTAAGGGAGCTGGAGCTACAAGGCCAGGCTCCTGAAAATGGTGCCAGCCCTTTTGCCTCAGTTGCTACGCCCAGTCTGGGAGCCTCAACATCAGCTATGGGGTTTCATTTAGACCATTTTGTTGAAAA
This sequence comes from Oreohelix idahoensis, assembly GCA_024509875.1. Taxonomy (NCBI): domain Eukaryota; kingdom Metazoa; phylum Mollusca; class Gastropoda; order Stylommatophora; family Oreohelicidae; genus Oreohelix; species Oreohelix idahoensis. The sequence goes on from JAMPIV010002872.1 coordinate 100,286, forward strand.
AGACGATGACATAGAGGGGTACCTAGGACGTTTTGAGTTATTAGCTACTACATATGGGTTAGAGAGAGAGAGGTGGAGTTTAAAGTTATCACAGGGACTGAGAGGCACTTCTTATGAAGTCTTCGCAAAAATGAACAGAGAAGACCAAGACAATTATGACATGTTAAAGCAGGCTTTGTTATTGAGGTACGAAAAAAATGGTGAATTTTATCGTAAGAAATTTAGAAATGCCAAACTGTTGTCTGGGGAGACATACCACCAATTCTCTGCCAGACTGGAAACCTATTTGGAGAAATGGACTGCTCTGGGGAAGACCCAAGATCTTAAAGAGATGATCATGATTGAGCAATTGAGAGAGTCCATGGCTCCAGACATGAGAAAATTTCTCATGGAACAAGGTGCAGAGAAATTGGGAGAGGTTTTAAATGTCGCTGAGAGGTATCAGGCAGCCCAGGCAGAGGTAAGTGGTGCTAAAAAGAAGCACATAGACAATTTTAAAGCTCCACAGCCATTTAATAAATTTGATAATAGAGAACAGGGAAATAAAGGTAGGACAAACTTTGAACGGCCAAGAAATGACTACCGAGACAGAAACTCACAGTTCAATGACCAAAAATCCAATGAAAGAAAACCGTTTAACCAAGGAAAAAGATGGTGTAAATGGTGCAAGAAAGATAACCATAACACCGAATTTTGTAGAAGGAAACCTTCAAACATTGCTGCAATGAAGTCGGGGACACAAAGATTAAAGGTTAATCCTAAGGGACAGCAGGAACCTTATCACCCCCCAGTTTGTGAGGATGTTATTTGTAATGGGGTCACCATAAGGTGCCTTTATGATACAGGATTGGATTATGATTCAGTTGTGAAGTCTAGCCTAGTGGACCCAAGTCAGTATACCACAGAAACAGTGGAAATACAAGGGGCAACTAAGGACATACCACTCATGACACTTCCCATCGCAAGGATAACGGTGAAAACTCGCTATGTGGAAGGAGAAATCAGAGCAGCAGTGATAGATGAACCAATCTACCCTCTGATATTGGGGTGTAGATACGTCTTCTTGGGGAATCCCGAGAGACCTGTGATCATGGCGACAGTGCAGACCAGGTCACAGAAGAAGGAGGAAGAAGGTGAACCTATAAATGCTCATCCAGAGGAGATGAGGAAGGCGCAGGCTGAGGATAGGACACTCAAGCCATGTTTTAAAAAATTGCCCAACTGCCACACACCTCCGAGCAAGGGGGAATATTTTATGAAGAACAAACTATTATACAGGAAGGCCGGAACTGGAACAAATGGTCACAACCAGCTGGTTCTTCCCACTTCATATAGGGATAAAGTGATGGAACTCGGGCATGCGATTCCCTTCAGTGGTCACATGGGGATCAGTGCCACAGGACAGCGTATAGCTTGTGATTACTTCTGGCCAGGGATAACGGAGGATATAAAAAGATATGTCAAATCCTGCCCAGAATGTCAAAGGGTAGCTCCAAAGCACTGGACTGCTCCTGCAACTCTAGGGGAAATGCCCATAGTGGGAACACCTTTTGAGAGGGTTGCAGTGGATATTGTGGGACCTCTCACTCGGACCAAGAGGAGGAACAGTTACATCCTTACTCTGGTGGACACTTGTTCTATGTGGGGAGAGGCGGTAGCCCTGCCATCTATTGATTCAAAACATGTAGCAGAGGCACTACTTACAATATTCACCCGATTAGGATTCCCGCATCAAATCTTGACGGATAATGGCTCTCAGTTCAAGGGGAAACTAACGGAAGAAGTTTTTAAGCTATTTCAAGCCAGACACTTTCATTGTAGTCCGTACCATCCGCAAGGGAACGGGCAGGTAGAGAGGTTCAACGGGACTCTCATTTCTATCCTGAGAAAGCTGGCACACGAAAAACCGGATCTGTGGGATCAATTCCTGCCCGCCGCATTGTTTGCATATCGGGAGGTACCACATAGTTCAACCGGGATGGCTCCCGCAACTCTGCTATTTGGGAGACCAATAAAAGGTCCATTAGAAGCCCTATTAAGGACCTGGACAGATGAGAAGGCGGAAGAGACTGTTACCTCATCTTACCAATACGTGAACGAACTGACCACTCGTTTGAAAGCTGGATGGAAACTGGCAAATGATAATTTGAAACAAGCCAGGAAGAAACATGCAGCATATTTTAATAGGAAGGCAAAGGACAGAGAACTAGCTGTGGGAGAGAAGGTGCTGCTTCTACTACCCGGTAGCCAGAATAAATTACAAATTGGATGGCAAGGTCCATATACGGTTCTAGAGAAGGTGTCTAGAACAAACTATAAAATTGACAAAAAGGGGAAGGAGAAAGTTTATCATGTAAACCTGTTAAAGAAGTATCTGGACAGACCACTCCAGGAAAGCACCCCCTTACTGACCTTAGCTATCGCAACTCAAATGCAAAAGGAACCACTCACCTCACATGAATACCCATTACATCCTTGTGAAACAGCAGCACAGGTAAAAGTCAGTAAGCACCTGACTAAAAACCAGAGGGAGAGAGTTCAACAGGTTCTGGAGGAACATACAGATGTATTAACAGATAAACCAGGCCATACAAATTTGCTACAGTATGACATGAAACTGGTAGACTCAAACCCAATCTGTATGAGAGCCTATTCTATTCCGTTCGCGAAGGAGAAGGCATTGAAGGAAGAAATAGATTATTTGTTGAAGGAGGGGATTATTTCACACAGTGAATCATCTTTTAGCTCTAGTGTCGTTTTGTTGAGAAAACCGTCTGGGGAACACAGACTGTGCATAGATTACAGGAAACTGAATGCTGTCACAGAAGGACAAGTGGATCCATTACCAGACACAAAACAGTTATTTGCCAGATTGAACAAGGCAAAATACTTTTCAAAGGTGGATCTTAGTAAAGGCTATTACCAGATTCCAGTGAAGCCTGAAGTGAGACCTTATTTGGCTTTTAGCACTTCAGATGGACATTATGAATTCAACATGCTACCATTCGGACTGAAAAATGCTCCGAGTGTATTTTCAAGGATGATGCGCAAATAGTTGGATCCCCTGAATAACCCATGTATCACGAATTTCATGGATGATACTCTCGTCGCCACAGAGACATTTGAAGAACACATTGACGCTCTAAAAATGTTATTTAAGAGGCTTAGGGAGGCGAACTTAACTGCTAGGCCAACAAAATGTTGTATTGGATGCAAAGAGTTGGAATTCTTGGGATACACGGTATATCAGGGTAACATGACCCCTGACCCCAAGAACTTGGAAAAACTGCAGAGAGCACCTAGACTACAAACAAAAAAGGACGTGCGATCATTCGTGTCGTTATGCGGATTTTATCAAAAATATATCAAAGATTTTAACTCTATTTGTGCTCCTCTGACTGATATGACTCGCAAGGGACTTCCAGATAAAATTAATTGGACTGCACAAAGTGAATTAGCGTTCCAAGACTTAAAGGAAAAACTCACTAGCAAGCCTATTCTCAAACTACCTGATTTGACACAGGACTTTGTCTTAAGAACCGATGCAAGTAATGTAGGACTCGGAGCGGCTTTGTTGCAAAGATCATCTTCACCTGATGGGGAACTGAAACCAGTCGCTTATGCAAGCCGCAAATTGAATAAGGCGGTACAAGGATATTCCACAAGCGAAAAAGAATGTTTAGCGTTAATCTGGGCAATAAAGAAGTTTCAAATCTATCTGTATGGTAGGACTTTTGTGGTCGAGACGGACCATCAGCCTCTCGTATTCTTATCTCAGGCTAAGCATGAAAACGCAAGATTGCTGAGGTGGTCTTTATTGCTTCAACCTTATCAGTTTAGTATCCAATATATCCCAGGCAAATTGAATGTCGGTGCAGAATTCCTCAGTCGGCACCCCTGTGATCAAAATTAGAGTAATGGTAGGCGTGAGGAGAGATTTTATCTATGTGTATCACTGGTTTTGGAACTTGCCGTAGGCATGTTTTCAAGTGGGGAGATGTGTCATAAAATTAACCGTGATACAACGTTAAAATATCTCCAATGATAAAGTGTAGGGATAAAAACTAATGCGTAAGCTACTAGAATACATGATCGCCCACGCCGCGGGTCACCACCCACCATGGAATTAAATTGTTAGACGTGAAGGCAAAACGTTTACCCTTGGAGCGGGATGAGAACAGAGATCAGAGGAAAAAATATGATTGAACACGTGCTTGAAACTAGCAAGGCTAACAAGACACAATTGGTGGGGCAAGGAAAAAAATTCACGTCCCCAAGTTGACACAAGGTAAAGAAATCGACAAAAGGGACCTTAGCTATTATACGCCACAGTCATTTCTTGGACGCTTTTGCGATAACTTAGTCCGTTTATTTGAATGCAGTGATGAACGCATTACAGAAGATTCTAGAAAATATTTGAAAAGTAACTTTTTCTTAATAATAATGTTAGGAATATAAAACCTAGCTGGCCGGATGGCCCATCTTGAGCAGTGAAATAATATGCTTTCATTTATACAGACGGACAGATAATAAGAAAGATATTGACAAAAGACTGTGTTGTTCATATCAGCGAGCGACTGCATTGAAACAAAAAATGTCCCTAATTTTCAAAAACTGTAGCCTTGAGACTCAAAGCGCTAAAATCTAGTTGGTATGAAAGAGAGGGGATGGGCTGGAGAATTGTGGCTAAAAATAACTTTAAAGGCAAAATTGTGTAGGGGAAGGCAGAGTTGGTTCAAAAAACAAGTGTGTTTTTTTGTGAAACGCAAGTAGAGACGGACGGACCAACAGACAATAAGGCATACTTGACTGAGGTATGACTGAAATGACTTTTTGGTAGGAGGTTTGAATTTGAAAAGAAAAAGGCGGTGATTGGCCATAGATGAATATATTATCGGCGCTCAGACGCGCATTTTTGCCATTCGTCATAAGTTGTCCTAGTAGACACAGTGAATAATATAGTGGTGTATTCCCAGAAGCAAATTGAAATCTTTTAGAGGGACGCCATACTAAAGCCAGCAGCTCAGCTGAGTTTAGCTAGCAGTTAACTGTGTTCTATATTCATAATTCTGGTAAGACTGAAAGTATTTCTTTGTAGATTTTAATATTTGTTAAATGTTTCGAGTGATTTGATACTGCCATATCATAATCTATCCCTTACAACAAGTAAGGATTCGCTCTAGACCCCCCGCCCCAGTTCAGGGTCTAGAGACAAATAAATACATAAACTCCAGTAAGGATTATGAAGGACGGATCAAGTGTTGAGATCAGTGGAACATATCACCTATCCTATTCTATGGCAGGAAGCTAATGAACATAATTCAGAATATGTAATCTGGGGAAACCTATTGTTGCGTGCATATTTTGACGCACATATTACAAAAATCGATATGGCTATTTAATATGGAAAAAATATAGACATTCATTCATTTGTGTATGAAAATGCTGTCTATGGTAAAAGCGAGAGAATCCATGTTTGATTCACACTTTTGATTATAGGAGTAATCGTTCTTGATATTGATCCGGCGCATGGATTGCTCTTACGTTTGTACTTATTTTTTAGGGCCAGAAAATATATTAATTTGCTTATTATGTTTATGGCCTGAATTCATATGTATTACATATTATTAGTACAAGTAGAATCAGTCCTATATTGTATATTTTGGATGGGTAGGCGGGACTAGATTCTTATTATTCCGGTCTAGCGGAAGTATGAGTTGTCTTGACAAGTCGTGATGAGTTCCGATGTACCGTGATAATGGCGGGTACGCATTTTTCAAAGGGCTGGTAGATTCTTAAGGAAATATAATTCATGAAGTGGTTTTCTTCTAAAGGAGATGGTATCTCTACTATAGTTTATGTTAGAGACTCTCCTAAGGTACGGTACAATGTATAATTCGGACTCCATGTATTGCCAGACCCTATTTTGATGATCTCATGTCGATTCGACCTAGATGGAACATTGTGCTTCGTATCGCTAGGGTCGTGTTTTGTATCGACAAAGATGACAGACTTTCCTACAGCGGTTATGGCTACGTGAATTAACCTGATCATCGTAGAGCTGTATGGGAACATTTATGAAATCATTTATATACCCATTATAAATTAACTCTGGCTTATATTCTCCTTCCTATGAATGAGTGAACGACAACTCAGGGAGGTGGCCATGTTAGATTTCGGTCATCATATGTTTTGATCACTGCCAAGAGAACAGATTATTTATCCTATTATCGGACAGTGACAGGGAGATCTCAATCTTGCTAGAAACCCCCTCTTTCGTGGTTTCATAATATATGCTACAAACTATGGACGTCAAGTAACCTTAGTTATTTACCGATCTGCCTTCACTGACGCGTTTAGTCAGATAGGGGGATGCGGCCATAATATATCATGACATTGAACTTTTGATGTACTGCCCATTATTTCTGAATGTGTCATGACTTCAGATCTGCTATGTATACCTACAAATTGATATGTCAACATACCATGATGTACTCGTATGTCCCAGTGTGTACGTCTGAATAAATTGAGTAAACAAAGATTCCAGCAGTCTGCATTGGTGCCTTGTAGACACATGTGTATGAGTGGTTATATTGGTCAGCACACGAACAGTACACCATTCGCGGTAATCACACTCTACACTTCTACTTCATACATACACCATCCTGCGTCGGTTGGAGTGACCAAGTTTAGGGCCTGCTTCCCCTGGAGCCTTTGCCTTCCCTAACTCAGGACTAGGGTGAGTTACCCATTTACAGCTGGGTAGACTGGGGGCATGCCTGATCTCAACAACACACCACTCTTCCTTACAGAGCATACAGACTGACACTTCATTAGAGTGGAAAGAAGAAAAGAAACTTTACAGTGGCGAGCCAGATTCCTGGGTCCAGCTTACGCAGTTTTGTGTTGAGAATCACAGTTTACAGCTGAAAGAACATTTGTTTGAACACATCAACACCAGTAGGACAGCTATACAGTCGATGTCAGCTTGACCTGTATTACCGATAGGATGCTGTATCTAGGTCAGCGCTTGTTGACAGTTTTTCGCTGTACAGACAGTATTACACAGGACAGTGGTATCAAGTGTAGAAAATATCTGGAGCAGTATTGTTGACATTTCTCAACGTACAGAAGAATCACAGTGTTGTTGAACATAAAGTGCATAGTTCATCGTTGGATCTTCATATGCTCAAAAGAGAAAAAATTGACAGTGTAATAGTTTAGAATTAAATCTATTACTCAATAAAGTGGCAAGTTATTAGTATTAAAATAAACTGTGCCTGCTTTACAACACTATACCTGCAACACATTCCATTCATGACATAAATTATATTGTATGCTATATGCTATTTATGCTTACATGTTATTTGTTTATATGTGTAGGTGTTTATATGTTGCGGGCCTGGATGGGAGGTGACTAGAACAGGAAATACCGAGTGATATTGGTCTTGTTCTGGCGTTCGATAGGGAGCAATTTCTTAATTGAAATTTGCATGCAACATAGTTTGCAAATATTTGGTTAGTTGTGACGACTGTTTCATATTTGTATTTGTAACATTTTTTCTGTTCTTTATTTTTGTTTGATTTGTTTGTATAATTGTAGGTCTCATCTTTCCTTTCATTTCAGTTTTTTACACCCTTATGTTTATACACTGTGGCGTTATTTGTCTTGTCATTTTATTATTGCAGTTATCATCACGGTTTCTGTGATCATTTTTTTTCATTTCTCCTATTTAATTTAATTTGATCTCTGCAAATGTGTTCATATTGTCTTTTCTTGTTTGTCCTTTGTAATGTCTTTAGTTGACATATGACGTATAGTGGTATACACTGATAGTATAGTACAGATCAGTACTTTATGATTGTTATTGTTATAAAACAAAATGTACAAGACCTTTGTAAGGCTTGTCTCCCAAAGTGATTGGTAAAGGGAAATATTTTTTCCACAGGTACTCAAGTGATCTTTGATTACATTGAGGTATACAAGACCTTTGTAAGGCTTGTCTCCCACAGTATTTGAGATACAGTTATTGTGTCCATAGGTACTCAAGTTATCATTGGTTATTATAAACCATACAAGTTTGGACTAAGACTAAGTCTATGGTATAGACTTGTCTCTCATTAACGTGAAAGAGGGTAATTTATTTACTTTTTCAGGTTTCTGATTTAAGAAGACAATATGTCTACATTAGATTATTTCATTGCACAAGGAAAATCTCTTGATAAGACTGGAAAAGACTTAGAACAATGGGCTGTTGCTCAATATGACAAAGCATTAGCTGCAGAAGAGAAAAAAATTGCTGCTGCTGCTGAAGAAAGAAAAGCTGCTGCTGAGGAAAAAAAAGCTGCGGCTGAGGAGAGAAAACTTCAAATAGAAGAAAAAAAAGCTGCTGCAGAAGAAAGGAAAGCTCTAGCTGAAGAAAAAAGATTAGAAAAAGAAGCTGATACTGCTGCTGAACTTAAGAAATTGCAGATGCAAGTGGAGGAAAGGAGATTTGATGCAGAACAGAAGAAATTAGAAGCTGATGCAGAACAGAAAAAATTAGAAGCTGCTGCAGAACAGAAAAAATTAGAAGTTGCTGCTGCTGCAGAACAGAAAAAATTAGAAGTTGCTGCTGCTGCAGAACAGAAAAAAATAGAAGATGCTGCAGAACAGAAAAAATTAGAAGTTGCTGCTGCTGCAGAACAGAAAAAATTAGAAGCTGCTGCAGAACAGAGAAGATTAGATAGAGAAGCTGAAGAGAGAAAAGCAATAAGAGAACATGAGTTTGAATTAGAGAAATTAAAATTGACATGTATGAGTAATGTTAATCAGACATCTGGTAGTAATGGTAAACCCTTTGTGTACAAGGTCAAGGTACCAGCGTTTAACCCTACCAGTGATGACATAACATTTTGGCTTTCTAGATTTGAACGGGCTTGTCGATCTCATAATGTTGACAAATCACAGTATGTGAATCAGTTGTCTGAAAATCTAAAAGGGGAGTCTCTGAGTAAGTTATATTTTGTTGAAGAGGCCGACAAAGATAATTATGATGCTGTTAGGGCAGCTTTGATAAAGAGATATCAGCTGTCTGAGGAAGGCTACCGTCTTTTGTTTAAAACAATGAGACCTGAGGTAGGTGTAGAATTCTCAGATTTCATCTCAAAAGCACGAATTACACTTTCACGATGGATTGAATTATCCAAAACAGAGAAAACATTTGATGGTCTTACGGATTTATTGCTAAGAGACAAGGTCATGTCTTCTGTAAATAAATCATTCCTAGAGTTCTTACATGAGCGTAAACCTGGTACAATAAAGCAAATGGAAGAATATTGTGACCAGTATGCCACGGCACACCCTGACATGATTCTTAGTAACTCTAACATTAAAGAGAGTATGCCAGTTGCTTCGGCAACAGAATATAATCAGAATTACTCACACAAATTCCAAGGAGCTAAAAATAAATTTGATAAAAAGGTTAATTGGAATAAGTATCAAAACCAAGATAACCACTCAAATCAGGGTTCTTCTTCGAAGAACTGGAATCGAGCTGATAGTCCTCGACACGCGAGGGGTACCCATAATGTTAGAAATTCTCGGAAAGGGAGTAGCTATAGGAACTACCCAAGTGCTTCATGGAGACAAAAGAAACAATATTACAGGGATACTCAATATAATGAGCATGATGATTATGATCATGAATATTATGATTCAAACCCAAATAGGGGTTATAACAGAGGCAATAATAATTATAGAGACAATTATAACCGAGGTAGATCACAACACAAAAGACATGGTAAATCTTATTACCAGGCTAACTCTGCACAACAGGAGTTCCACGACACCGATAATCAGAATAATGATAAAAAAGACTCCAACAGTGTAGCAAATTCCGCTTTCGATTTTGCTAGAGCATCTGAGTGTTCGCAATGCAAAACATTATTCGATCCAACCACAGTGTCTACTTTAAGCTGCGGTCACCCGCTTCCCGCTCTCCATGCGTCAATTGCGCATAATGGAAGGGGTGCTCTTGTCTTTAATAGGGGCCTAATAGATGGTACTCCGGTATCAATTCTTTTCGATTCGGGGTGCACTACCATTGGAGTGAGGCAATCACTCGTAAATCCTTCTCGAGCTACAGGCAATATAGTCAAATGTGTAACATTTGGTGGCACATTGGAGAAGTACTCCACTGCCATTATCAATATTGCTACGCCTTTCTTTACAGGAGAGGTGCAAGCATGTCTCTTGCCGAATCCGATCGCTGATCTTATCATCGGTCGCATTCATGGAGTGAAAGAATGCACTCCACAGCAAATTTCTAATTGGGAAAATGTTAATATGCAATCTGCTAATGCAGTAATCACTAGGGCTCAAGCTCTTAATATGCCACAATCTTCACATTCTGAAGATAATGATGCGCAGATCCAAGATGATCCCTTGGAGATTTCCCACGATTCCTTTATCAAACAGCAGGAAGATGATCCTACTCTAAAGAAATTCTTTACTCTGGCAACAAAAGGTGATCCGAATAAGGATACAAATCGTAAATCTTGGATTACGATGAAGAATGGCGTACTTGTACGTATGGTACAAGACTCCGCTAAGTCCATTCATTCTCAAATCCTTGTGCCTAAAAATATGAGAGTTAAAATCTTACAGCACGCTCATGATTCGCAGTGTGCTGGACATATGGGTTTTTCCCGTACTAAAGCTAGAGTTCTTCAATCTTTCTTTTGGCCTGCTGTGAATAAGGACATACGAATCTATTGTCGATCTTGTAAAGTATGTCAAGAGATTAAATCCAGAGGTCCACGCCATGATGCACCTATTCAGGCTGCAGACATTCCCATTCGGCCATTTCAAAAAATGGCGATAGACATCATTGGTCCATTTAAGATAAAGTCTGCTAGAGGACACCAATTTATTTTGACGTGTGTTGATATGTGCACAAGTTGGCCGGAGGCTGTTCCTCTAAAGAGCATAACTACTGCTGATGTCGCAGATGCTCTTTGGTTAATATTTTCTCGTCTGGGGTTTCCAGCAGAAATATTATCCAACCATGGTACCCAACTCATATCGGATACCATGTCTCAAGTAATGTCGACTCTGAAGATAGAGAGATCGCTGAGTAGTATTTATCATCCTATGTCCAATGGGATGGTGGAACGTTTGAATAGAACTCTGAAAAACCTACTAGGTAAGATAACAGAAGATCATCCTCAGGATTGGGATAGGGTTTTACCCGCGGCTCTCTTTGCATATAGAGAGGTCGCCAACGAACATACAGGATTTTCTCCCTTTGAACTTGTCTTTGGCGCGAAACCGCGAGGTCCCATGTCCTTACTTCATGATCTTATAACTGCTGATAATATTGTCGATGACACAAAATCCTCTTATGAATATGTCATCGCACTTAGACACAAGATTATTGAAGCATGCAAATTGGCAACTGCTTCTTCTGAATTTGCGAAACAGAAGGCAAGGGAATTTGCCAATAAAAAGAGATGTTTGCGACAACTTTGTCCAGGTGACAAAGCATTTGTCTTGCTACCTTGTAGGGAAAATAGACTTCTCATTTCTTGGAAAGGTCCGTACGATATAATATCAAAAGTTTCCGATGTTGACTATATCGTCGATATTGACGGGAAGCGTAAAACCTTCCACATCAACATGCTCACGGAATTCCATGAACGTCCTGATTATTTACAACCTGTTTTCCAGGCAATGGACGATTTTCCAGTCCAACATGGACAGTACTCATCTCTGTCAGTAATACAGGATGAGGAAACGAGTTTCTCGGATGTAAATTTACCTTTTCCAATGATTCCTCTTCACTCTAATGAATCATGGAAAGATGTTGCAATTTCTCCAGAATTATCTCCAGGAGAGCAGAAACAAGTTTCTACTATGTTAGAACAATTTCAGGATGTCCTTACTGACATTCCTGGTCAAACTGATGTCATTCAACATGACATTATTCTTACTGACCATAGTCCTATAAGAGTCAGACCGTATCCTATCCCGATACATTTTCAAGCACAGGTAGAGAAAGAGTTAGATGAGATGATAGAGTTAAAAATTATTGAACCATCCACATCAGCATATTCTTCGCCGATGGTTATAGTACGGAAAAAAGACAATAACATACGTCTTTGCGTGGATTATCGCAAATTGAATCAAGTAACTAAATTCGATGCTGAACCTATGCCTTTACTAGAAGAGCTACTTACGAGACTATCGAATTCTCACTTCTTTACTAAACTCGATTTGTCTAAGGGATATTGGCAAGTTCCACTATCCGAACACGCCAAACCGTTTACTGCTTTTTCGACGCCTAGGGGTCTATTCCAATGGAATTTCATGCCTTTCGGTCTTATGAACGCCCCTGCAACATTTGTACGCATGATGCGTCGAATCCTATCTCATCGCTCAGATGTCATTGCGTATCTTGATGACATCTGTCTTTTCAGTGATACTTGGAACGATCACTATAATGGTATAAATGAACTATTGTCTATCTTACGCGAGCATAACCTAACAGCGAAACCATCGAAAGCATGTATTGGTTTTAGCGAAATATCTTTCTTAGGACACCGTGTTGGTCATGGGTTCCTAAAAACAGAAGACCATAATACAAGTAAGATACTTAACATTTCTATTCCTAAGACTAAAAAGCAAGTACGAAGTCTCTTAGATCTAATACAATTTTATGGACGATTCATCCCGAATCTGTCCTCCATTATGTCACCTCTTTCTTCCTTGCTAAAGAAAGGGTCTCCTAATGTAGTCCATTGGACTCAAGAATGTCAATCCTCTTTGGATAAGGTTAAAACTATGTTTTCTACTTCACCTATCCTAGTATTGCCTTCTAAGGATAAGACATTTATTCTTCGTAGTGACGCTTCATCCACCGGGATTGGGGCTGCACTAATGCAAGAGTACTCTGGAACTCTGCATCCTGTGATGTATATTTCTCGGAAATTAAATGCCGCAGAGAAGAATTACTCGGTCCTAGACCGTGAATTATTGGCTATGGTTTGGTCAATCCTTAAACTGCAAAGATTTCTTCTGGGCGCGCATTTCATTGTGGAAACTGACCAGAAAGCTCTTACGGCTATTCAGAGTAAAAATCTGAAGAGCGCGAGATCAACGCGATACGCGATTGCTCTACAGCCATTTCATTTTTCGGTGCGAGCTATCCGTGGGTCAGAAAATGTGATGGCAGATATTTTGTCTAGATGCCCACATGATTCATAACTGTTATACAACTTTGATACAGTTGTTTCTATGTTGAAATGTGTACACATATGTAATATATCATATATTGATTGTAACACTACTTAGCGGTTCATTGATATTTATTCACCGCTGATCTTTCAATGTTTTTCGTCTTTGATGATCATGATGTTAAGATATCTTAGATGAAATTTAGGTATAAACTAATGTGGAAATTGGGTCATTGCTAATATTGTAGTATGCGTTGGTGACACCTCTCTGGAAATATTAATACTTAGAGAAGTACCTTCTCTAAGGTCATAAAACTTATGCTTATCATCTGCGCATTGTTATTGGTGCGTTGTGAGCCTATTGTATGTTGCTCCTAGATGTGTTTCAAAAAAAAAAAAAGTACCATTTTTTTTTTTCCCGAGGGGTGTGGTAATCTGTTGCGTGCATATTTTGACGCACATATTACAAAAATCGATATGGCTATTTAATATGGAAAAAATATAGACATTCATTCATTTGTGTATGAAAATGCTGTCTATGGTAAAAGCGAGAGAATCCATGTTTGATTCACACTTTTGATTATAGGAGTAATCGTTCTTGATATTGATCCGGCGCATGGATTGCTCTTACGTTTGTACTTATTTTTTAGGGCCAGAAAATATATTAATTTGCTTATTATGTTTATGGCCTGAATTCATATGTATTACATATTATTAGTACAAGTAGAATCAGTCCTATATTGTATATTTTGGATGGGTAGGCGGGACTAGATTCTTATTATTCCGGTCTAGCGGAAGTATGAGTTGTCTTGACAAGTCGTGATGAGTTCCGATGTACCGTGATAATGGCGGGTACGCATTTTTCAAAGGGCTGGTAGATTCTTAAGGAAATATAATTCATGAAGTGGTTTTCTTCTAAAGGAGATGGTATCTCTACTATAGTTTATGTTAGAGACTCTCCTAAGGTACGGTACAATGTATAATTCGGACTCCATGTATTGCCAGACCCTATTTTGATGATCTCATGTCGATTCGACCTAGATGGAACATTGTGCTTCGTATCGCTAGGGTCGTGTTTTGTATCGACAAAGATGACAGACTTTCCTACAGCGGTTATGGCTACGTGAATTAACCTGATCATCGTAGAGCTGTATGGGAACATTTATGAAATCATTTATATACCCATTATAAATTAACTCTGGCTTATATTCTCCTTCCTATGAATGAGTGAACGACAACTCAGGGAGGCGGCCATGTTAGATTTCGGTCATCATATGTTTTGATCACTGCCAAGAGAACAGATTATTTATCCTATTATCGGACAGTGACAGGGAGATCTCAATCTTGCTAGAAACCCCCTCTTTCGTGGTTTCATAATATATGCTACAAACTATGGACGTCAAGTAACCTTAGTTATTTACCGATCTGCCTTCACTGACGCGTTTAGTCAGATAGGGGGATGCGGCCATAATATATCATGACATTGAACTTTTGATGTACTGCCCATTATTTCTGAATGTGTCATGACTTCAGATCTGCTATGTATACCTACAAATTGATATGTCAACATACCATGATGTACTCGTATGTCCCAGTGTGTACGTCTGAATAAATTGAGTAAACAAAGATTCCAGCAGTCTGCATTGGTGCCTTGTAGACACATGTGTATGAGTGGTTATATTGGTCAGCACACGAACAGTACACCATTCGCGGTAATCACACTCTACACTTCTACTTCATACATACACCATCCTGCGTCGGTTGGAGTGACCAAGTTTAGGGCCTGCTTCCCCTGGAGCCTTTGCCTTCCCTAACTCAGGACTAGGGTGAGTTACCCATTTACAGCTGGGTAGACTGGGGGCATGCCTGATCTCAACAACACACCACTCTTCCTTACAGAGCATACAGACTGACACTTCATTAGAGTGGAAAGAAGAAAAGAAACTTTACACCTATCCTATGTGAAACCAACTTGGTAAGATGTGTTGTATGGTCAAAGAGATCTGACCCGTCTATGTGGTGTTGTTGTGTGTAGTGTTGTGTCCAGAAATGGTTTAGAGGATGGAATTCTGACACATGACCAATACTTTATTGCAGAGCTGTGAGTTTTTATTTGGCACCAATGTGGTGTCAAATGATGAGTTAACAAATACAAGAGTGGACCCGTGCAGTTTATATTTTGGCAGAGCAGCCTGATTTTGCCCCCAAGCACGGAGAGGTGGGGCCACCAGATTTCAGCACCAGAGCTACACATTCAAGCTACGTGAGCGTCTGGTCTGCTGAGAATTCACCAACTCAACTTATTTTCTAACACACCCATAAAATTTCCATCAAATAACTGGACAATGTGTAGTCGCCATAGACAGGGAGTGATGAGGCCACCCCAACAGCACATCCATTAAGTGTTCTCCCAAATAGATTACAACTATAACCAGTAGTAATATTAACTAGTCTAGTAAAATACATATGTACACACCTTTCATTTATTATGTCATATTTCATGCATTTCTTTCATAATTGCAAAACCTTTCATATGTTCTGACCAAAATAAAACCTTGGTTCAGAACAAATAAATTTAAAGAAAATTACTATCCAAATTTTACACATCTCGAGTTAGTTCAGTGTGTTATAACATTTTATTACTATTATTAGACTTGTTAAAAATCTGTGTGTGTGTATGTAAACCACCACAACACATTACATATCAGTACCCTAGAATTTTAACGTAGCCACATTCATTAGAAAAAAAAAAGATAGGTGTGAGGTCGTAGTGGTAGCAAGAAGGGCCTTCTGACAATTCACAGCTACATTTATCTCAGGAGCCTTCACAGCTGACCTCATGCATAACAATAAGTAATATCACAATCAGACAATACCATCAAAACCACTACAAGTAGGTGGGTTTATTTTGCACTGTAGTAGCTCTTCTGCTGGTTTTATGATGGATTGCTGTATTGGTTGATTTCGGTTTAGGATTTCCTTAAAATATTCAGCCCATCTAGCCCTTTTTTTCTCTTCATTGTTAATGCTTTGACATTCTCTGCTCTTCACTGTTGTATTGTGGTTTAGCTGTTTCTTAGATAACGTTCTAGTAATATTATATAATGTTTTCAAGTCTCCTTTTTTTGTCGCAGTCTCGGCTTCAATAAATTCTCTTTTATCTTGCCTGGCACTCTTTTTCACTTTCCTGTTTAGCTCCCAATATATTGTGAGCAGTTGTGTTTTCTCTTCTGCTTCTTTACAGTTGTTTACTTGCTGTTTGATGTCTCTCCTTTCTCTTATAAGGTTCCATGTGTTTTCTGTGAGCCATTCCTTCTGTTGTTTATTTCTTTTGCCAAGAACTTCTTCACATGTATTCCTCTATGCTTCCTGAATTGTGTACCAATGCACTATACTTTCCTCTTCAAGGTTCTCCAGTGATTCAAATCTATTTCTCAACTTTAGGTTGAACTGAACTCTTGTGTCTTTGTTCATAATGTTCTGGGTATTATACTTCGGGCTTGATCTTTCTGCTCTGTCTTTGCACGCCCTCAATTTTATCCTCAGTGATGCCAGGAGAAGGTGGTGGTCTGACACTATGTCAGCTCCTCTCTTTACTCTAACATCTTGTAGGCAGCGTCTCCATTTTCTTTCTATGGTGAAGTGGTCTGATTTTGAGTGTGCCCATCTGGGGAGTTCCATGTAGTCTTGTGTATGTCTTTGTGTGGGAAGAGTCCCTCCGATGACCAGATCGTTCCAATCACAAAAGTTTACAAACAGCTCTTCATTCTCATTTCTGCTTCCTATGCCATTCTTTCCCATGATTAGTTCCCAGTTTTTGTTGTCTACTCCTACTTTTGCATTTAAATCTCCCATTACTATCTTAATGTCTCTCCTGTGTGTTTTGTCCAGTGTTCCTTGGAGTTCATCATAGAAATCTTGCTTCTTATCATCATCTGCATTGTTAGTAGGGGAATAACACTGAATGATGGTGATTTTTCTTCCTTTTCCCTGGAATCTTGCCATTATTATCCTGGGTGATATTGGTTCCCATTCTATTAATGCTTTTCTGGCTTCCTGGGACATCATAATAGCAACCCCTTCTGTGTGGGTGTAGTTTTCATCCTCGTGTCCTGAATATATGACATTTTTCCCTGTATTCGTCATGAATTCACCAGTTCCATTTATTCTCGTTTCTGCTAGTCCTAAGAGTTTTATTTCGTATCGTCTCATCTCTCCGGCTACCTGTGCTGTCCTTCCAGCTTCCTGCATTGTCCGTATGTTCCAGGTGCCTATTCTGGTATTTGCCTTTGTCGTTAGAAGAGGTGTCGGCAGCCTGACTTCCATTGACTGACTTTCATCAGGTGTCTGCGTCATATGTCTCTCTTGCAAGGATTCTTCCTGACTCTGGCTTATGTTTCTTTCTTCAACTGTTTCCGTTTCTGTGACAATTTATTTTTTCCAGCAGGGTTGTCAGCCCTGTTCTCCAACCTCCTTTTTTTTTTTTTTACAAGACATGTTCACCATAATTTTCTTTTGCGCTCCTTATGAAGCATAGAGTCATCACTGCAGCTGGCTCCATTACATGAAGCTTGCACCATGCTTTCATATGTTCTTGCAGTACTGGTTTTTGTGCTAATTTGTTTAACATAATGGGGTTGCTAGCCCCATGCATAAGCTTATATTAGTCGCATTGTACGACAAGCCTGAGGGTACAGACAGTAGTCCTATTCTTTCTTCGTCTCTTCAGAGACCTCAGGGAACTAAATGGGGCATGTTCACTATGATCAGTTAAAAAATAAACCGCCAACTACTTTGAAGCTTTAAATGATCTAAAATAAATTATGAACCATAAAACAAATCCCAATATCCAGTTCAAACTTTTTTTTTTACCAGACCTCATCCTGCGAGTAGTGTAAGACATTATTTACCAGTATCATGTTTCTATGCTACTTGTAAATGTTCACTATGTCATGAAATATGTGTTCTCTAATCAAAACATAATGTACAAGCTGTGTATATGGTCAGCAATACTGATACAATGAAAGTTTGATACAAACTTGCTGGAAAAGAACTTGACAGATGTTCTCTACCTGACTAGTTTCAATTCTCAGGGAAGTGAGGTAATTCAGCAGTATTCTAGATAAGTTAGGTGGCCTGGGTGGGCACAAGGCCAGCTTTCTTGCTAGTTTCAGCTACTCCACTAAGTCATATCCTCTTTAGGCACCCTTTGTCCCATTGTCTCGGTAAAGAAGTCTAACGGTGCTTTTGCACTGTTACTATATTAGCCAAGCATCTGTTTGACAGAGTGGTCAGAATGCTTGTCTTTAACAGCAAAGTTACCAGGTTCTGGGTTCAAAATTTAGAAGCATCACTCTAGAGTCTACCCAGTTATAAAAGGACACCAGACTCTATTCCTGAGTTAGGGGTGGCAAAGGTAGTGAGCAAGGGAATTGGTCACATCACCTCACATAGCTGGACCTAGTATATTGTGGTCTCTAATGCTTCACTCCCCATGACAGTATTTGCTATGAGACTGCCTTTTACTGTGTTAGCATTTAACTGTGATTTAAATACCAAAAGGCAGTTTGGATGAATTCTAACCAGATGGCCCAATTTCTCCACCTGTTGTTGATTTATGCATTCTATATATTTTTTACTGGGTAAACTTATAAATGAAACTTTGTATGTTTGGCACTGAAGTTACAGATTATTTCCAAAAGTACAAAAACTATTGACATCAATCATTCCTCCCTAAGGTTATGTATGTGGACACACATACTTCCCTTATATCAGCAAGGAAAATAATGCTTGATGATTGTGGTACAGTACAACAGTTTTGGGAAACCTCATGTACAACCTCACATAAGTCACCTCGTACAAAAGGCATGAAGAAGCAATAGTCCTATTCAGATTCTGTCTTTGCCTTATTAGAGATCCCCCCCCCCCCCCCCGAACTGCATGGGATCAAAATGTGCATACTAGAATGCAAATACATGCACACTTAAGCCACAGAATGAAACTAGAACAAGGAGTACCCAGTGGCAGTGTGATATCACTCTTCCTGGTCTATATTAACGACTCTGTGAACAAGATACCTACGGGGGTCTACAACTCGCCATATGCTGGTGACCTTGTGCTGAGGTTAGCAAAGAAAATATTAAAAATAGCAAACAGCAGGAAGCCTCACAAAAACAAGACCAATGGACATAAGAATGCCTGCTAAAACTAAATGAGACATCCACAATTTCATATTCTCAAAAAAGGAATGAAAGTCATACTGAAAATGAGAGGACAAGAACTGCCAGGTAATAAGAGTCAAAGTTACCTTGTAATTACACTGGATAGCAGTCTAATGGAAAAATCAAATTGGTAAGTGTCAGCAAAAAGCTGGATAGAGAGCGACTGGTGAAAAAACTAGAAGAACTGCTTGGTGTGCAGACCATGAAATACTGAATGCGTTGCATACAGGAAATATATTCCTGCACTGAAATATGGAATACCAGCCTGGGCAACTGCTTCAAAATCCAACATCAACAGAACACTCACAATTCAAAACCATGCTGAAATCAATCTCAATAAATGAAATGAATAAAATATGACAAAACTATAATCCATGTATGACAGATGAGACTACAGAGTACTATAACAGACAGAAAAGGTAAAAGACTCATGAATTACCCAGTGAATGACAGAGTGAAAAGAAATGGCTGAGGCAGGCTATACAGACTTTGCACAAATAGCAAAAGAACTCGCCCCCATTATACCAGACCTCGCACACAGATAGGGAAAACTGCTATCACGCAGGAGTTCAAGATTCCCCGAGTTGGTTAACAACAAATCAGAAGTGATAATACGGGGCAGCCTAATGGATGCAAAAAGAAGCATATGTGTGTGCGTGTATGCATATGTATGTGTGTATACATTCCAGCACCTCTGATTCCTGCTAAACAGAGCTTCTACAAGTCTTGCAGAAATTATGTGAGCACAGCAAACTATAAGTCAGAAGAGTTCAGGACCACCACTGGTGTAAGACAAGGTGATATCCTGTCACCTTATCTTTTCATATTCCTCATGGACGATGTCATCAAGGCATGTAAGGAAAGAAGAAAGTATTCAGTGGGGTACTGGAAGATGAGACAGGTCTGTATTTCAGAGCTAGCATTTGCTGATGATGTTGTCCTGATTGCTAAATCAGAGACACATCTCCAATCCAATCTGCAAGTCTGGAAGGAAGAGCTGGAGAAGAGAGGGATGGTCATAAGCAGCTCTAAAACAAAATCCATGGTGATATCACAAGAAGAAAGAAGACATCATATTAAGTTGGGAGAACAGGTTCTGGAGCAGGTCGACCACTTTAAATATCTCGGAGCTATTATAGACCGAAAGGGAGGCATCACCCCCTGCGGACCCAAGTGGAGCGGTACCAACTGGGATGGTTTGGCCGTGTCTGCAGACTGGGAGAAGACCGGCTGCCACGACAGGCATGGGAAACAGAGAGCCAGGGATCCGGGGGGACAACTTTGGACGGTCTTTGGAGGACCGAGGACTGGAGTGGAGCCGGGCCGGGAGGAAGACAGCCGATAGAATAGTCTGGCGCTCTCTCTTCCAAACCTCTACACCTCATGGTAGAAGGGGAACAACTAAGTAAGTAAGTGTGTGTGTGTGTATATATATATATATATATATATATATATATATATATATATATATATATATATATATATATATATATATATATATATATATATATATATATATATATATATATATATATATATACTGAAGCACATTAAAAACGCACCACTATTATATATACTGATGCCGAGAAGCTGAAAAAAAAAGTGTGGGAATGGATTTTCCCCGTGTTTGTCATGAGGTAGAGAGCAAATGGCTGCTGGAATGGAAAGTGCATGATTCAACCCACGGGTTTGTGTACAAACTACATGAAAACAATGAAAGTTACACGTGCAACATGATTCCCAACAGCTGTGACCCTGAAAATGTGTACGCGTTGTGGCAGTATACTCGGTATAAAAATGCCGTTGAGACAAAACACCCAGTAGGTGCTTGAAATGACACGACTATCTGAAAACGACTGCCAACGAGCCATTGGTATGTTGGAGACTGGAATGAGCTCACGGGCCATTGCTAGAAGGATGAATTGCCACCACAGCACTATTGTACATCTCAATGAACGTTACGGAACCACTGGCAGTGCCCGGGATAGACTTCGGAGTGGCCAACCATGAGTTACTACCCCTGCGCAAGATCGTCATATTGTGCTAAGTCACCTAAGGAATTGTTCTCTCCCGGCAAGTCAAACAGCAAGAGCAATAGTGGGTAGACGTGGGCAAGTCTCTCGAATGACAGTCATACGACGACTCAGAGATACAGGCCTTACTGCAAGACGACCTTATGTTGGGCCAAACTTGACTCACAGACATCCTCAGCAGCACCTGCAATGGGCAGAGCAACATGTCAGATGAACTAGACTGCAGTGGAATGCTGTCCTATTCACAGACGAGAGCAGATTCATCATATCCTTTTCTGATGGACGTATGCGGATTTGGCGACGGTGTGGAGAGCGCTTTGCAGATTGCTGTGCTCGTCAGCACAACCGATTTGGAGGTGGCAGTATTCACATTTGGGGAGGATTCAGTTTTCACCATCGCTTGCCTCTTCACGTCTTCCGTGGAAATGTTAATGCTGTGACATATCGAGATGAGGTTCTGGATGCATTGGTTGCTCCTGCGTTCACAAATTATCCAGACTTGCAGCTTCTCCAGCAGGATAACGCACGTGCGCACACCGCATGCATTACACAGCAATATCTACAGCAGCAGAACATTGTGACGATTGATTGGCCTGTCCTATCACCAGACATGTTCCCTATAGAACATCTGTGGGACGAGCTTGGACGCAGAGTCTACAGGCAAGGTTCTCCAGCTAATCTGCAACAGCTCGAAGCTGCTCTTACACGTGAATGGGACTTGATTCCCCGGAATTTCCTTCACAGACTTGTGCGTTCCATGCGGAGCCGCCGCCAAGCTTGTTTGCAAGCACACGGTGGACATACCAGATACTGAGGATAGTGTGAATGAATTTTTTTTATTGGTTGCATTTTTTGGTTTTCTCCCTTGCCTGCACAGAATGCAATGAATTTCATAACAATCAAATGTACAAATTAATGACCAGCATGGATTCATAGGAAAATGAATAAAGATTCCAAATATGTAAACTTGTAAACACTTATATTTACATTTCACACTCTGTTCCTGGATTATACAGGTGGTGCTTTTTTAATGTGCTTCAGTATATATATACGAGGGACAGTCAAAAAGTAATGCCTCGTAATTTTTAATTTCATTCAAAAGGCAAGAAAACAAATAAAATTCACACTGAAATGTAGCCCCAAGTCTGAACTTCAAAAATTAAAGTCGCCGAAGACGACCTCTAAGCTTCTTCAAAGGTCTTTAATGATGTTCTGGACACTGCCTTTACTAATGGACAACATGGAAGAAAGTTCATCCAGTGTTACCCGACGGTCACCACGAATGATGCCATCAACTCGATGAATGTTGTGTGGAGTCACTGCGGTAGACGGACGGCCAGTCCGCTTTGCGTCAGCTATTGAGGATTGAACTACTTCAGCTTCGTCACAACGATGTACCCAGCGTCAGACAGTGCTAACATCCACTGTTGAATCTCCATAAACATTCTTCAAACGTTCGTGGATGCGAATTGGGGTCTCGCCTTCAGCATTGAGGATTTCTATGACATAACGTTGTTTTAACCGAACGTCTTTGGCAGCCATTTTTAAACTGTTACAGTGGTGCCACCAGTTACTGAAACAGGTTGGTAATGCTATGCAGTGCAGAAGAGTGTTTGAGGATTCCTGCTAAATTTACAAATTGCACACCGATGCAGTATTTACATACATAAAAAATAGGAGGCATTACTTTTTGACCTTCCCTCGTATATATATATATATATATATATATATATATATATATATATATATATATATATATATATATATATATATATATTTTTTTTTTTTTTTCTCTAACCAGCAGCACTTGAGCTTTCCAGCTCTTTTGGCCCAATGACATGTCATTGCGAGGCTGGGGGGTCAGTGGACTTTCCTTCCAACCCGGTCAGGAGCTTCGCTCCTTCCCATCCACACGGGATTTATGTGCAGGAGCCGTTCAGGTTATTCAGTCAAATTACCGGTCGTAAACATTCCTTCAAACGCTGACGCCCGCGTTTGAACCATGAAAACCTGGTCGCCAGTACAACGCCGTAGCCATTACACCAGCGTGGCTCCCATATATATATATATATATATATATATATATATATATATATATATATATATATATATATATATATATATATATATATATATATATATATATATATATATATTTATATATTTATATATTTATTTATATTATACACACACACTGATGGATCGAATGAACAAACTTTATTTTGAATCGGACACGCAGGCCTATTTAGTATTCTGCCCTTCTTTCTCTCATCTTTTATACTGTATCTGTTCATTCTCACGTGTACGTTATTAACTTAAAGAAATATAATATTATTAAATATAACAGTGTACTCATATTTACAGTACCCAATCACAATCAAGTATGTTTAAAAAAGTAAAAATCAAACCCTTCACACAGTATATTAGATGATGATTTAAAAACTTGTGGGTTTAGGCCAGCAACAAGAGCTATAAAAAAAAGTAATTGAGGAGCAGGTATATATACAAAACTAAAGAATAGACAGGAATTCCAGATCTCAATGGCCACTGGAACATTTTCAAACTGAAAGAGGAAGTAAATTAAAACAGGTCAGGCATCATATGACAAGTTAAAAATAATATCCAAAATAGCTTCAATGAAATATGGCACAGAGAATACACAGAGTCAGATATAACAGAGGCATGCTACTCTTTGCCAAGAGGAGATTAGGTGATAATTTTTGACTGAGAATAAGCCACAGCAGACTCAAGTACTATCTGTTCAACAAATTAAGAATTGGGGAGACAGTCATGTGTCCATGTGGGGAAGACAAAAAAGAAAATCGACTCCATGATAGGAACAGATTGACCACATGCCCTTCACCCACACCACAGATAGAAAAACTATGACAATGAGAGAAGCCAGAGATTGCCAATTTTATTAGAGAAATAGATGTGGTTATATGTAGGCTAAGCAAATGAAAAAAGAAGCAAATATCTAAGTCATGAAAAATGTACAAAACAAATAAAGGAAGAAGGAAAGCTTACTTTTTCATTTTATCTGTGTCACGAAGTGTAGTGGGAGCTGAAGTTTGCATGTTTGAGCCAGGTGTGTTGCACTGGCTGCAGTGAGCCCATGTTGTTATAAAATGTCTGTGCTAGTGTCTATCCATTTGCTGTTTGGTCTTCCCCGTGCTTTAAAACCAGATCTTCTTCTGTTGTAGGCGCATACTGGTAACTTATCGGGATCCATTTTCAAGAGATGTTCAAACCACTTAATATTCTGTCTCTCTCTCTACATAATTGATGCAGTAGGCATACATACAATTTTCATGATTCATCATTTCTCATTCTGTCTTTTCTGGCATCATTAATGGCTTTTCTTAAGCATTTTCCTCTCCTATGCTTTGTTTAGGGACCATGTTTGACACTGATAGCAAAGAGTTCATAAGACTGCCTATTATTTATCAGCTGTCAATTAGTTTCCATACTGAAATTCGGCTATTTTGAGTAGTGGTGACATTGGCCTTCTGACATCTTTTTTTTTTGAAGGAAAGAACAGCGTGTTAAATTAAAATTATCATGCATGCCAGGACAAAACCCACTTCTACACAGTGTATAGCCAAAAAAATAAAAATACACAAGAATTATTATCCTACAGGACAGGATTCCAGTTAATAATTGTTAAAAATGAACTCACCCCTTCAGTATCTTTCACAAAATAACTTCCACTTGATCCTTGGTAAATCCTCTCGGGAAATACATTGTTTTCTATAGCCAATTCAGCTGTCAACACAATATTTTCAAACTCTGGATCGTCTGGAAAAGAATTCCATACACTTAGACTCAAGGAATGCTCAAAGTCTGATTTTGGTCCCAGCAGTGGTGAATTTTCTTTGATACCCTGTCCGCTTCCCCTTGTTGGTGATCGAGGTGCTCTGTGACCTGAGTGGCCGTCTCTGTGGTTATGATTAGACATAGGTGCAAATGAAACATGTACATCATTGGCATTTGTGAGCTGATACGACTCAACAACTGATTGAGGATTTGGTAAAGACGTATTACTATTGTTCACACACTCATTGAAGATGAAATGTTCTGATCCTCCGTCTTCTTCGGAATTCATTTTCATCATTTTTTTCTGTCACTACCGATGTCTACGAATGTGAATTACTGTTCTGCTGTTGTTAAGGTATTTACTGTTATTCGTATGATCGTGTCTCGTGACACAATCACTACTACAGTATTAGGAAATCTAGCACATCGATATCATAATTCACTATACCTTTCGAGGCTAAAGGTCATTTCCGTTTTTGGTGCGTTGTCGTTAACAATGTATTTGATATTGTTCGTTTTTCTAAATCATTCATACTTTGTAACAACAAAGTTAATCATCATTTATAGCAATACCAAAACTTATACAATTTATATAAATAACTTTTTCAAAACGTTTGTTCCAGTTGGTGAGGCGGCTCAGAAAACATTCTTAACATTTCTTTAAAATCCACTTCGACCGGTCAGTGTGCTTTTCTGAATAATGGTTTTTTTTTCTTTTTTTTTTCTAGTTCTGCTATCCTGTTTGTTTAAGAAATTATCTTTATTTCAGCTGGTCGCAGATTCACAGTCTCAGGTTCGCGAAGCATAATAAACTGGTTATGCCTACTTTGCACCCGAAAAATTCCTTGCGTCTGCGACTTTCGCTGGTGTTGGCCCAAATTGTTAACTCCTTTTATTTTCGTCCACACCTAGCTCGCGCCGCCCCCTATTCCCCCCCCCCCCCCCCGAAAAGCTTTATAAATTCAAAAGGTATTATTTCATCACGTCATTTTTATACCTATCTTAAGTGTACTTGATGTGCAGAGAATTCACTAATGTTCTTTAAGGTAGTAGGCTACCTTGATAGGGTAAAAAACTCAAATTTTCCTTTCAGAATCAAACAACCATGGGTATAGTGTTAGTATGGACTTAAAATTTTTGTCCCCATAATGACCTCATTAATTATGCAAATTAGCTATCCAATATGGCCGCCGTAGTGAACAAATTATACACCTTTTTCAAAACATCATAACTATGTTATTTGTACAAGGATCTGACTGAAACTTGGCAAATTGAATCATTATATATAGCGTGAGGTCATGAACTAAAATGACAGAGATTGACAAAAAGGTTAATTTTTAATGAATTTTCAAAATTTATATTTCTGGAATGTTTGATATTTGTGCCTCATTATATATGCATGATGGTCATAAAACTAAAACTTTGAATTCAATTGTATCCATTTTAAGTCAGAATCTATAAGATTATATGACAACCAACTGTGTTAATTTTCATGTCAATTGAATGTACAGATCCAGAGATATCTTGTTTCAAAGATCACCAATTATGTTAAAAAGACAATTCCGAGAAATCGAAGAAAAACAGAAAAAGAACTCACAAAATGAAGTTTAATGAGCTCCTGTTGAATAAAGGTCTTCTACTGCAGCTGCAGTGTCTATGAATCCCCTTTTCGGTGCTCTTAGGGTCTTTCCATTGCAATGTCCTTACTTGCTGAATAGATCCTGTGCAGCGTTCTCCTGTATGCTTTCTTTGCCATGGGTTGACTTGTTTTCATGTATATCGAAAAATTCTGCAATGCACTGTGGCCTTTCCCAATAGAACGCACAAATGCCACCATTCGCACATTTACTTCTGTGTGTTTGTGAGTAGCTGGAGATGAAACATCAGAAGTATTGAAATTGGCATTCCATTCGACACAGTTTGCGCACTTGATACTGATTTCATGACAAAAGCCATCCCGAGTCTCTTCGACGATCTCACAGGTCAGTGAGTACTGATAACATTTGTCACATCTAAAGTTAGCGCATAAAAACCCAAACAGCAGTTTTACATCCATAAGGATAAACACATTTCCTCTGTTGTCATTTTTAGCTTGTCCTTCACTTTCTTGGACGTTTATTTTCTTTGCTGAGGAGCACAGAGGCTTTATAGCGTCACTATCGACAATAGGTGTCTCATTTTCAGGCAACGGTTTGTTGGTGTACCGATTTCCAAGGAACTTACTTTGTCTTATTTCCCATTGTGAACAAAAGAAGCTCTGCTAACTACTGTTATACAGAATCAGTATAAAACTAGCAATAAATATAGTTGATGTGGGGGAAAATGCACAATGCATGTAACAAATGCTGAAATTTACGATCAAAGCTTTCTAGATACACACTTTTGAAAAATTCATAAGAAATCATTGAGTGATTCCCCTTGGAAAAGTTATAAATATCTTTTTCCTGTTGCCTCAGTATAATTATAATTTCGCAGTTTTACAATTACACACCTTCATGTTGGGTCATTATTCACATGGTAACCAACTATAAACATTGGTTGCTATGCAAATCACTCAAGGGGGTGTGTGTAGAAAAACACTGATTCCTATCATACCAGAGTATCTCTAAGCTTCTATGAATTATTTTTAGTACAAGAACATGTTGACGATGATTTAAAGTCTAACAGCGCGCTCTTCTAAGGGCAGTATACTTTTGATAGTTTTAGTATTTTCATGTTTTATTCAGATTACCTTCCCTTTGAACGTCTCTGGGAAAAAATCTGCGAGAGGGATAGTACCTCACGGTGAGAGACAGCCATGTCCTTTTTAGGATAGTCAGGATCCTATTTGGTTCTCCTCTCTTTATCTAGCTCATGTATGGCTCCACGAATACCGCTTGTGTACGGCGGTGGCCACATCCCGGGCAACAGTCTTGGCTGACTGGCTAAACTACATGAGTGGAGTAGGAGTAATCTTACTCAAGGGAATGTCCATCCCTAATACACAAAGACTGAGACAGTGAGTGAGGTGGAGGAATCTAAGAAGATCAACGGCTCGCAAAGCAGAACAGCAAAGTGTGTGGCGCACTAGAGGTGTGTCGGACATAGAAAAAGACAACGGCTAGCCACCGTGGAAGAGATTGGGGCATTACCACGTACATCCTACAGAATGTAATGAGATCACAACAACAAGATAAGAAACGATATGTATAGAACACTCTGTCCCCTGGGGAAGACTCTACTGTACAAATTAACAGGGAAGAGGCAACTCCTCTAATGAGTAAGGAAGTACATAATGACGAGTGTTCCTTAAATTCTGTTGAAAGGGAGCATTCTGAGAAAGACCACCTAAAAACTAGCAGGAGGAGCCTAAAAATAGGAACATGGAACGTTAGAACTCTAAACGGAGAAGGAAAGCTAGACAATCTAATATTAGAGGCAACAGACATGAAACTCGATATACTGGGAGTTGCAGAGGCAAGACTATTGGATACAGGCTACATAAAAAGAGACCAATACATGCTTATACACTCAGGAGGAGACAAACACGAAAGAGGGGTAGGAATGTTGATAAAGAAGGAGTTAGAAAAATACGTATGTAGATACTGGACACACAACGGCAGAATGATGTTACTGAAGATGAGAGCAAAACCATTCGACATATCAATCTTACAAACTTATGCACCAACTAAAGATCACAGCGAGGAAGAAATAGAAGAATACTATGAAGAGCTACAACACACACTTAAACCAGTAAAATCTACAGATGTGTTGATAGTAATGGGTGATATGAATGCAAAAGTAGGAAAAGGAAAATACAAGAAAATAGTAGGACAGTATGGATTAGGGACAAGAAATGATAGAGGAGACAGACTTATCCAGTTCTGTGAAGAAAACCAGCTGGTCATATGTAACATCTTTTTTGAACACCACCCAAGGAAATTATACACATGGAAAAGCCCAGGAGATATAACAAGAAATCAAATTGACTATATCATGATAAAACATAGATTTAAGAACAGTGTCACAAGTGCAAAGACACATCCTGGCTCCGACATAAATTCAGATCACAATCCGGTCGTCATCAAAGTAAATATAAAGCTGAAAAGAACAGGAAACAGAAGACAGGAGGAACCCCAGATAGAAATATCAGCACTGAAACAACCAGACATAAAACAAAAATATCTAATCGACGTCAAAAATAGATATCAACAGTTACTGACAGAAAGCATGGAGCGGTATAGAAGAGAAAACCCAGAAGAAAAAGTAACCACAAAATGGGAGTGCTTAAAAGCAAGCATACAATCAGCAAATGCAAATTTACCTAAAAAGGAGCCTAAGAAAAATCAAATTTGGATGACAGATGACATCTTGAGTAAAATAGCAGAAAGAAAGAAAGCAAAAAAAAAAAAACACTCCAGAATATAAAACAATAGACAATGACATACGTACTATGTGTAGACAAACAAAAGAACGGTGGATAGAAACAAAATGCAAGGAAATAGAAGACTTGGAGGCAAAGCACATGACAAGAGATATGCATGAGGAAATAAAGAAATTATCAAATATAGAGAATGCCATACATATGATACAAAAATGAAAATCAGCAGGCATGGATAATATAAAAATTGAAATGATAGAAGCCCTGGAGAGCTTTGGCATAGATACAGTCACAGATCTATGCAACGATATATGCAATACAGGATATATACCACACGACATGAAGACATCAGTTTTTATAACATTGCCCAAAAAACCTAATGCAACAGAATGTTCAGACTTCATAACAATCAGCCTGATGAGTCACGCAATTAAGATACTGCTCAAAATCATACAGGAAACAATAAAAAGTAAGGTAGACAGCGAAATCCAAGAAGAACAGTTTGGTTTTAGACGGAACAGTGGAACAAGAGAGGCAATATTTTGCCTAAGAATATTAGCAGAAAAATATACAGAGGTCCAAAAAAGTATGTACATGTGCTTCATTGACTATAAGAAGGCTTTTGACAGAGTCCATCATGAGAAAATAATTGAATGCCTCGAAGACATAGGTATTGATGGAAAAGATATAAGAATACTCAGTAACCTTTATTGGGAGCAAACTGCCACAGTAAGATCTGGAAGGAATTATTCACCATACATAGACATAAAAAGAGGTGTCAGACAAGGTTGTGTGCTGTCCCCCCGCCTATTTAATCTATACACCGAAAAAATTTTCAAACAGATACAGGAAATACCAGGACTGAACATCAGAGGAAGGTCAATAAACAACCTTAGATATGCAGATGATACCGTGTTATTAGCTGAAAGCGAACAGGAGTTACAAGAACTAGTGAAGCAAATGAACAGTGTAAGTCAAGAATATGGACTCGACATTAATATTGAGAAAACAAAAACTATGATAATTAGCAAAACAGACGATAAACCCACATTAAAGATAAGCGTAAATGGGAAAATCCTGGAACAAGTCAAGAGCTACGTATATCTTGGTCATATAATAGCAGAAGATGGCAGATGTGAAACAGAAATCAAGAAGAGAATAGGAATGGCCAAAGCTACATTCAACAACATGAAACATATACTGACATCTAAACAGTTATCTCACAAATTAAAACTGAGAATCATAAAGTGTTATATATATTCTGCATTTCTGTATGGTGCAGAAACATGGACGATGAATAAGCATTTGGAAGAAAGAATTGAGGCTCTTGAAATGTGGATATATAGAAGAATGGGGCGTATCTCGTGGAAAGAGAAGAAAACAAATAAGGAGGTCCTAGAAAATCTAGGTATGAAAAGAGAACTAATGAGGGAGATCAAAGTTCGGCAGCTAAAATACTTTGGCCACATAAAAAGGCATAACACCCTGCAGAAGACCATAATAGAAGGGAGAGGTGAAGGCAAACGTGCAAGGGGAAGACAGCGCTATAAGTGGGAAGATAACATCAAGAGATGGACAGGAAAGAGTCTATCAGAGTGCACCACCAAGACAAGAGACAGAAGACGTTGGAGGTCCATTACAGCCAACCTTCGTTGTGGAGATGGCAGCTGATGATGATGATGAACGTGCCGCTTCTTACTTCCTTACTTAGTCGTTCCCTTCTACCCTGGGGTGTAGGGGTTTGCCAGAGAGAGAGAAAGAGAGCGGGCTCCATACTATCCTATCGGCTATCTTCCTCCTTGTCTGGTTTAAATGTAGTCCTCGGCCCTTCAGAGATTATCTAATGTTGTCCAGCTCTTCCCTCCAGACTTGCAGGTTGGATTGAAGATGTGCCTCTGATTAAGCAATCAGAGCAACATCATCGGCAAATACCAGCCCTGAAATTGTGGCAGATAAAGGAACGAATAGTGAGAATCAGATATAGGTAATTCTAGAAAGAGTAGAAAAAGGGGATGCATAAAAAGAAATGTGCATGAGACGGGGAATCCGAAAAGAGGTTAACAGAAATCCGGTTAGGCGTGCTTTTCAGCAACAGTCAGAAGCGTGAGTGAAGCAGTGTAGATCGCAGATACGCTAGATAGACGAGGGTAGCCATGTTTAAGGCGATAGTCAAGTAGACAATGTGTTGTGCCAATTCTCAGACACAAGGAGACACGATTGGGTAGCAATTAAACCAACATATTGACAGTATAAATTTTTGACAGGACTGAAGAACGAAGGAGCGAGTTAAGCTCTACTCAGAAAAAGGGTACGTAGAGTGAATTAGTTACGTCCATACCGTAGTCCTGTTACTCGTCTAAGATAGTGGCCATCTAGAAGCAGGGAAAGGAATAACCCCGGAAAAGTCCGGTATCTCTTCAATAACCTGTACCTAGAGCGATAATATCAATAGATAAGGTTTTGCTTAGACGGAAGAAAGGATGTAGATACTAGTAACGTCTGAACAACCAGAGACAAAAGACATTACAATATTGAATATATTTCATAATGGTGAGCGAGTGTTAAAGATGAAAGTGTGACGGACCAAGATTGTTGGAGGTCCGGGTAACAGCAGTGGTCCACACAATGTAAATAAACAACTATTCCAGTTGACTGTGGCGTTCCCTATTTACATAGAAGATCTGCTTGGCTTTGTGTCGTCGCTCGCTGTGTGTGTGTTGTAATCATTCATCATGTCATCGCTATCTACGGAGGAAAAGAACCTGGGCATACAGCGGCCAAGCAAGGTAACCACCTGTTAGCGCAGGCAGCCACAAAATACAAACCTGTCTCATCTTCAAGTACCCCACTAACTATTTTCGTGTCCACTCCTTACATGCTTTGATGACATCGTCCATGAGGAGTATGAAAAGATAAGGTGACAGAATATCATCCTGCTTTACACCAGTGGTGGTCCTGTACACTCTGACTTAAGGTTTGCCGTCCTCACATACTTTCTGTAAGTCTTTTAGAAGCTCTGTAGCATGAATCAGAGGTACTGGAATTTTTTTCTTTGTCAGCCAGTCCCAAAGCTTGCTCCAGGAAACCTTGTCAAACGCCGTCTCCAGATCCAAGAAACAAAGATGCATCTCACATTTATACTCGAGGACCTTTTCGCGCAGCTGTCTGAGTGTGAAGATAAGGCCTTAAGTACTTCGTTTTGTTTGGAAGCCACATTGAACCTCATCAATTTAAGTGCCGCTTATTTGCCTTTCAAATCCATGTGAAAAATAGACCCTAATCGCTTTCGTCAGGCCCATCTTTCAAGGATAGTTTGTCCAAGCTATTTCCATTGTCCTCATGGTCCTTCTTGCGTATATCTTCAGTTCATATCTTCGTGTGCATTTCGAGGTTTCCCAATTTCCTCTATCCAGCGAATCTCAGACCAAGAACTGTCTTGTGACGATAAGACTGATGGTTTTCTCAGCATCTGTCCTATTCCTTCCCAGCATATTTTGCTCGCCTTTTGTTCCCCTAGTAATTATCTTGTTATTTCAATCAGTTTCATATTGTTGATTCTGTTATGTCATTTGAATCTTTCTGCTCTACACAAGCACCCACAAGTGAACGTATGTAACTACTGGGTTATCATTTTTGTTGTATTTTTATATTTCAGAGCAATAAAGTAGGACTGACTCGACAACGAAGTAAAAAAATTCATATTTTTCTATTGGACTTGATCTCCTTCGGTGTCCATACATTTTCTAATTTTGTCTGGAATTAATTTTACATAGGATGAATTAAAGACGATTCTTGTTGACAGAGTAAAACACATACCAAAGGCCAGGCTACTATGGATAAGACACGATGAACAGATGTGAGTCGCCTGGTAGAAAAGTTATCGGGAAAAAAAAACCCAGCCAACAGTATCAAAGGAAGTCCTTGGTCTGCAATCCCCAGGGTACACGAGAAGATGACCCAAAAACACATGGAAGAGTGAACTGAACACAAACGTAAGAAAAGCAAAGATACAAAAAGAACTTAAATGGACGGCACAGGACAGAAGGGCGTGGAATTTCATAAATGAAGCCCTATGTTCTAAAGGGAGCTGAACAGCAGAGAGAGGTCACTTATGGGGCTCTTACAATTTGATGTGACGCAGTATGTGTGGTTTTTTTGTTTTTGTCTTTTTTTCTAAAATAATAGTTATACCTTGCTTTTGAAATTTTTATCGTTAAAATAAATGATAAAACTAATACCTTTCAGATCCATCTGTGAAAGCCGGACATGTATATTGCATTCTCAATTGAATGTCACTGTTCGCTCCTCCAGCTTTGTCTTCGCTGCTGTCAAGATACAAGGGGCTTGACATAAGTCTTGGGCCTGACCATGAAGGAGTCACAGGAGGAAGATGAAACTTGGCACATTTAAAGTTCATCATATTTGCACTGAATGTGTGAAGTATGCGTTTGTTTCTTCAATAGGTTTTCCCGCTACGGTGCACGGCGCAATGTACCCTATTGACCGGATCTGCTGCTCCAAAGATTTGACAAAACAATGGAAAAGAAGGAGGCCAGAGCTGTGATAAAATTTCTGATGTTTCAGGGAAAAACACCTACAGAAATACACAAGGAGATGGAACCAGTGTTTCGTGATTCTTGTCCTTCATACACTTCGGTAAAAAACTGGTGTCAACAGTTTAAGTGCGGCCACTCAAATGTTGCTGATCTGCCAAGATCTGGTTGACCAGCCTCAGAGTGCAACGATGAAAATGCAACAAGAGTGAAGAAAATCATTGACCAGGATCGAAAAATGGCAATTGTGGAGATAGCTAGTAGAGTAAAACTGAATGAAAGAACAGTTTATAGAATTTTACACAAAAGACTGAACATGAGAAAAGTGTGTGCACGCTGGGTTCTGCGACTGTTGACACGTGAACAGAAGCAAACGAGGGTAAATTGCTGTCAACAGTTGCTCAAAAAGTGTCAGTCAAAAAACTTTTTGGAGACCATGGTGACAGTAGATAAGACTTGGGTACACCATTATGACCCCGAATCCAAAATTGCCAGCATGCAATGGAAAATCCCGGGC